>JAHKKF010375851.1:0-15106 GCA_019740295.1 Labeo calbasu | reverse complement strand
TCCATAATATATAAACATTTAGCAGTTGTATTGAGCTTTTTGTTCAAATTAAAGAGAATGATAGTTAAGGATAATGTTTAATTGCCATGAAAATGTCAGAATATAAAACATCCCAATAATCCTAATCTGTGCCTTCATGTAAATAAGATTTTTGGCTGACATGTTATGTGCGTGTGAGATTGACGTGTGTGACACTCACAGTTAACTAGTCACGTCTGTGTTTCTGTGAACTCTCCTGGTGGCTCTGCTTTCAGCCTCCACTGCTGTTCGATTCACACCTTAAACACAAACACACAGACGTGATCGTCACGACTAGAGCTCAGTGTAGTTCAGTAGTGTCGTCAGCATCTCTCACCTTCAGCAGGAGTGACGTGTTCCTCACGGTTCTGACGCCGGTCCGGCTGAGGCTCGTCTGTCTTCTTATAGTAATAATCCTGATCTAGTGGACCGAACCGCTGAACACACACACACACACACACATGATTAAAACAGTCACTGATTATATATACTGTCACTGTATTTATATATTTACCTTGTCAGGCCACATGAGGCTAATAAAGAGGATGATGGGAAGGCCCACAGTGACGACATAAACGCCCCAGAGCCACGGACGCTTGACCGTCGCTATCAGCAGCTTTTCAATCATTCCAGGCTACAAGAGGACCATGTGAAATACAGGAGATGTGTTCATGTGATGTTATTTATTGACAGACATATTTTTTACAGTCAAATTTCCTTGAATGTTTAAGTGAAAGTATCTTATGTCTTGGACCTGGTCACCATTTCTTCACAGTCTGCTTTCACTAAATGATTTTATGTGATTGTGTCAGTGAATGCAGTATTCTGAACGCATATGGCATGTGAAAGAACACACAGAATGCTGTTTCACATAGTTTAGATGGACTACATCAAATCTGCTGCTCAAATATCACAGATGGTAAAGCGGAAGATCTTACGGTCTTTCTCTGGCCCCACGTGTCTTCTGTCCAGCGCCTGGCTACTTCCAGACTGTCAGAGACTAAGATGTTGTCGAACATCACGTCTCCAGTGAGGGACAACAGCTCAAAACCCACGGCAGAAACGGGGTTCATGCTGAACGGACCATCTGACCTGAAATGAGGAAACAAACATAAACGCGACTACACACTGCTCAACCAAGAGAATAGCGATTAGACACAGATTATACTAGAGTGTAGAGTTTACGCATCATACAAAGAACATTAAAATCCACGAAATGAGCTAGATGCTTTAGCTGGCTCCTATTTTATGGAATTATCTTCCTAGGTTATTATTATTATTGGTACTAGATTTGAATGTGAATCGAAGAGTTCTAAATTTTCAAAATTGAATTAATTATTTACAGTTTTTTATTTAATCACGAACTTATAAATCAAACAGTCCAAATGAAGACTCGATCTATCTTTTCAGGTTCATTTCAGATATACTACTTGCTATTTTGCTAATGCAGCTTGTAAATTGATATTTCATTTTTTTTTCCATTCCAGACCACCAGTAGGTGGCGGCAAGTTTCTTAAAGAGTGATTTATTGAATCGTTCATACAAACAATTCATTCAAAATGGCTGATTTATTTAGAAACTGTCTTTATGAATGGATTACTGGATCATTAATTCATTAATTAATTGACTCAGGAATGAAACACTGCAGAGTTGCTCTGAGACACACAAATGTTCTGCTCCAACTTTGTTTGAAACGGTTTTCATTGGCAAAACAGAAAAAAACAATAATGTGTCTAAACTCATTTAATATTAAATTACTGTTTTTTTAAACTGCTGTACCAAATTAATATCACATTGCTATTGCACTCACATGCTAATATTCAGGAAAATGGCCCTTGTTTGTGTGATATTACTTAACTATATCAATACTTAATAAAACAATAATAATAATAATAATAATAATAATAAAATCAAACATTCAAGGATATTTTTGCCCTCATAACTTCGTTATATGTGTATTCTAACTGGATTCTAATAGGCTTCATCACACAGTGAATGCGTTCGGACTTTAAAAACATGTTTTGACCATTTTTATTTTTTTTTTTTACAAAATGAGTGACTCAAGCTTGCATATCGCTGCCTTGGAATTATAAAGTTCTATCTGACATTTTTGTCAAAATTGAGTTATTCACATATTCTTTTTTACATTATGTGATTTGTTTTGTTTTTGTTTTTTGTTGGTAAGCTGTGCACATTTTGGCCCTTTTTAAAACAACAAAAATGGCCTTTATGATTTTAGAAAAAGTTTCAGAAAGAGAGAATAAAGTTTTTTCCTGTGACTAAAGATTGAAGATAATGAAACACTCATTCGACCAATTCATTAATTCATACACCAATCCAAAACTGACAAACTTTAGGACTAAATATTAAAAAGCTTCAAAACACTGTATTGCCCAGCTATCAACTCATCTCTCAAATCAGTTATGGATAAATGACTCATATTCCTGTGTAAAATAAAATCAGCACACCTTTCATGTTTTTGTGACTTTTGGTCAGCATGTTCTTGTGTTTCATGAGGAGACGACACTGGTGAGTCCATGTCCTCCAACAGACTGCCCTTATTAATGAGCGTCAGGTCAACGAGGATCTCAAACGTGTAGTCAGGATATACGTCTGAAAAGAACATTTTAACTCAAATAAACCTGCATATAGAACAACATCAGACACTTTCCATACAGAACGTAAGATTGGCTATTAAAACATTATCTGTCAGTCTAAACTTACGTCAGGTGCAAATGAACATGTGAAATGAGACCGACTACTCACTCAGCGTGTAGAGATGCGGACGCTGGTCAGTAAAATAGTCAGTGAGATCTACCTCCGGTTGTCGAGCGTGTTTCTCCTCATACGCCCCCGTGACTGGATTGCGATGGCGAAAGATGAAATGAATTTTGTGTGAGCTGCCGCACTTATCTGGACCAAACATAATGGTGTACGGGGTGGCGTCACTGAACTGGCTCTAAAATCACAATCACAGCGCTGTTTAAGCACTTACAGCCATAAATATTTCATTAACTGTCTCTGTTGCTTTACTGTTTGCTTTTCTGTTTTAAAACAATAAGCTAAACCTGTTCATGTGCCATGAATGTCAGATATTACCAAACGGAGATCATCTGAATGAGAAAGCAACTTGAGGTAGGCTCCACCACAATCAACACCCTTTTGGAAGAAAACTTCATACCTGCAGATGATTTTAAAAGACGTTTTAGACGAGCCGTTTTATTTGTGTTTAAAGGAAAGTGTTTAACTGATCAAAAAGTCTTACTGTAAGCACAGAGGTTTGTCTGTGAAGTGATAGATCTCGCGCAGGTACGCGGATATGGCGTGGTGTTTTCCAGGAGACTTGAGGACCAGGCCTCTGTTTCCCTGCAATTTCGGTTCTCTAGAGTCCTCTATAACCCACTCCCCTGTGTGAAATCAAAGGTTTTTATATTACAGGTTGTTTGATGAGTAGCCGTGTAACAAGCAGGATAATATACAGTACGGTCAGCATGTCGTTATTTCATAATAAACCCTTTCAGACTCATCTTCATGTGTGATCACCCTTTATTTTGTTCTAGAGACTGTAGTACACCTCGTACAAAATAACTCATTTCAACACTGTTACACTTGTTGATGTTATAAGATCCAGTATTCAGATTTATTTTGATTTTCAACTAAATGCATACCATTATATCTGAGAAGCTGCAGCTGGTCATCTTTCACTGCTTTGGACAAAACCCAGTTTCTTCAGTGCAAACAAGGAAAAAACATTTAATGTTAATGCGCAAACATTATATATCACGGATATAACAGTGATTAACATATCTAATGCAAACTAAAGTACTTGTATATTGTATACTATAAATAATGTTGTTGTATGTTTTCAGAAAGAGTCAAACCTGTCCAGCGCTCCGTCAAACGGATCAGCAAAATAAGCCTGTTGTGGAATCGCGACGCGTCTGTACGCGTTCTGACGCGCAGTTTAAACATGTTTGAAAGAGAAAAAAAACAGCTATAACAATAATCCTTATATAGTCTGTCAATACATTTTACTAGCAATCTTTGCAAAGCAATATAAGCATAACATTCACCTGTGCTTCGCTGATGTGACCCAAACACCAACAGAAGCCCAAGAGCAAACGCACACAGCGCATCATTTCTGTATCTGTATCTGCAGGAGAGGTTTTTCTGGATGAGACAACTGTGACTTTAACGACTCAGAGTCATGTTTAAAGAGCTTTGCAGTGTGTTTTACCTTGATTTGCTAACGCCAGCGTTCAGCTTCCTGTATTTTAAGGTTATTAACGTGGACTTTGATCTCTGTCCTTTTGAATCCCTGTGGCTGTAAGATGGCAAAGGAGTGAAGTATTAAAATAAGGAATCATTAACGAAGTGCCGTTGATTTATTCTTTGCTCATCGCGGGACGGAATGACCAAATTCAACAGTTCAGCTATCCTGATTGTACTTTTTCTGATTACTCAACTGGTACCACACAGAAAAACTTTGTTGGGGAAAGGTACTTTTAAAAGTAATCCACTACCTAAAAAAATAACAAATTACGTTACTAGTTATACGGAAAGTAATGCGTTAACAGTGATTCTTGAGACAGGGGACAACACATGTCCAGCAACTGTAACTGCTATTAGGTTTGAAAATAATATATTGAAAAATATTTTAATTATAATAATAGAACGTATTTAACACAATTATCCTCTTCAATTTATTTTTTTCATTATTATGTGAAATCTGTGACATCACTTATTGTCTTCTCACTACATCTAAAACAGTGTGTCCACAGAGAAGGGTTCAATCATTCATATGCTATAAAATGGATAAAAGATAAAAATGATTTTTAATGATGAAAAAGACCTAAGAGAGTAATTGCTTTGCTCCAGAGAGAAAGGAAAAAAGTCAGTAACGCCCAATCAGAAGAAAGTCAACTCCCTTCAAGAAGAACATGCCGACCAGAGTGATGCACCTCCGCCTGTGAGGAGTCCTGATGGTAAATGATATTTCTGTTATCAAAATATGTAATTTTTTTTTTTTTACAGTTACATATTCAGCCTTTTGTCAGCACATCAAAATACAATCAACACAAAAGTACTTAGAAAAAGTTGTCACAAGTTCATGTGTTCATGCATTTGCTCAAAAACTAAAAATTCATTGCCTCACAAGATGTATGTTAATTACAAATCAATATATATTAAAAAAAAAAAAACAACTAATTTAATGTCTAAAAAGATCTAGTCACTTAATATTTAGTAACCTGGAAATTGCCAAGCAATGTTTGTATGACCTAATTAATATTCACACATGCATCTCAGTGAAACTTATTTTTTAACATTTTTTAAACAGTTCCACTATTTAAAACACAGTGCTCTTGGTGCAAAAAAAAAAACAAAAAAAAATAATAAAAGACAGAGCAAAGACATCCAAGCATGTGCACATTGACCAGCAACTAAAAAAGCCACCAAACTCACTTGCAGTAATATGTGTATCCATTTAAAGGGTTATTAAATATTTAAGAAATATTATTTGAATAGAACTGTTTTGGGTCATATTATTCCTTCCCTTAGTTCAAGAAGTCGATGGTGACTGGAGTGAAGGCCCAGCACTGGAGGGACCGATCGCCAGTCGCTCTCAAGTCGATGATGACTGGAGCGATGAAGTCTTTCAAGATTTACTTGGTGATCTGTCTGAATGCAGTGCCGACGTCCTCCATGCTCTTGATGATGTTATGGGCAAAGACAACTCCGTCAAAACTCCAGGCACACATGACTCCAGCGAGTATGTCCCCCAAGACACAGTCGGTACCACATCCGAGTCTAGCAATGACGTCCCAGAAGCTACAGTCTGTGGCCCCATCCGACTCTAGCGATGACATCCCCCAAAGTTCAGTCTGTGACATGTCTGACTCTAGAGATGACGTCCCTGAAGTTACAGTCTGTGAGACGCCTAGCTGTAGTGATGACGTCCTCCAAGCTACAGTTTTTCCAACATCCGATTGTAGTGATGGCATCCCTTCAGCCTTTCTGTGTGCCGTGTCCTACTGTAGCGATGACGTCTGTACATCTTCATACTCTGAAATATTCTACAGTAGTAGTGATGAAGCTACAGTCTGTGGCACGTCCAGATATAGTGATGACGTCCCTCCATTGTCATGCTGTGACATGTCCTACTGTAGTAGTGATGGCGTCCTCGAAGCTACTACCTGTCAAACAGAGGACACTGTGGCACCTCGGTCAAATCAGCTGCAGGATGAGACAACAGTCACTGGTCAGGGTAAGGGTAGTTGATGACTAACATGGACATAAATGTTTTAACATACAACAAGTTTTTTTAAAACAGAAGTAACTGCTGTCACTGCTTGAGATTTTATGTCAACATCAATTCATGCCGTTATGGAATCGGCCGTCAGCTGGGATAAGGACGATTTGGGACAGTTTATGCCGCGACTCGTTTGGACGACGGCTATCAGGTATTAATTTTCATTACTTACAATAATTATGTAGCTAGTCCTGCTTTGTCTCTCCTTTGCAAACAGTCTTAGTGTATCATGTGTTAACTATTTAGAACACTGTTGGAGATGTTTAGACATGCTTAAAATTTGAAGTGACGTGAACTCTGCTCTCAAATGAACTGTAAACCTTACGCAAATCCAATTTTGTTTTGTTGATCAGGTGGCGCTGAAATTCGTCTTCAACAGGAACAAAACGTTCTTCCTCACTGTAAGTATTTTTCACTGTTTTCAATTTCAAACATCTCATATGAACATTCATCAGACTACCAATGCTTTTTATACACTATCTACCATTGTTAACAATTAGTCCAGGAATTGTTTGAGTCTTATGTCCCACGTTCCCGAGTATCTGATGACCGGCGGGTAACAACAGTCTGGTCATTTGGGATCGTGTTGTTTGCACTGGTGTGTGGAGATTTACCAAACATACAAGACTTGAAAAAGATCAACAATAACACCTGGGCCAAAGACGGCTTGCCCGAAGGTGAGATCTTCATTTTAACAGAAGAATATGTATGTATAGAATGTATATGTAAATTTGAGGTAATAATTAGACGTCTCTCTCTTCTTCCTGCACAGAATGCTGCGATATGATTCGCTGATGTCTGCAGATCGATCCAAAGCAGCGGATTGAGCTGGAAAAACTCAGTCTCCACAACTGGATTAAGGTATTAATTACATTGCTGCGTATGTGTCATATCGTCAAGACAAACTTCAGCTTTGTATATTTTTACTTTCTGATATATTTCAACAAATGGTCTTCAATTATGTTTTTTTTTCCACTTGCTTTATAAATATATGTTATTTGCATAATGTATTTGAACAGTTAATCTGATATCTGTTTTGTTTTTTTTGTTTTTTTGTTTTCTTCAGATTACAGATAAGACGAAATGAGGGATAGCATGATCGCCAGCTTTCACAAAGAAGAAATCCTAGAATTCATGTTAACTTTTCAGTTTAACTTATGCTGATTAGTTATTTTTTTATTTATTTATTTATTTATTTGGGAAAAATGTGTTCTCAGACTTTTGAACTGCATTGTATTTTACCGAGTTAAATTGCATCATTTTAGTTTGTTATCGTTTTATTTCTTCTAATTTATACACTGCTTTTTGCTGGTATTTTCTATGTACACTCTCCCAGATTCCTGTATATGTATGAGTAATAAAAATAAAATAAAAATAAATGAATAAGTAAAATAAAAAATGGTCAGTGAAATTTAAGAGTCAGCATAAGGAACCACAGCACCATCTCCTGCACGATAATACTCATGACATCCCTCATGCTCATCTTCATGTGACACTGAAGACTGGCCTAACCACTCCTGAAAATTCAGCGTTATGTCATAGGAATAAATTACAGCCAGATTTAGTCTGTTCATACTGGGACATCTACGCATACTAATCATCTGTTCATACCAATATATTTGCTGTGTATAGCCTATTATGAACATGCTTATATTTTGTGTGTACAAAGACCAAACCTCACAAAAACGAGCAGACATGGACAACAGGGCATTCTGGGTAAACTGTTAATGAGTTTCTGATGCTCATCAGGTAACAGCAGTTTCTAAAATATCAGCAGTTTATATCAGTGTGAAGAATAGATGAAGATATAATACTAACATTGTCCACCAGACAGGACAGGAAATCATTTTGGGTCTCAAAGATTAAAATCTGTGTAAATGGTTCAACAGATTTATTAATAAACTTGTAGCCAAAATAAATAAATGCATTTAGGAATTGATTCGTTAGATTCAGATTTGGTTTCCTTTGGGTTGTTTGCCACAGCTTATCCAGCATTTTAGTTTGAGTTAGTGGCTGGATTTGGTGTTCTCTTCAAAGTGTTTTTGTGTGTGTGTGTGAATGTCAGGTGTCTATGTCAGATTTAATTTGTGGTTCTCAAGTGGTTTTTTTTTTTTTTTTCAGCTATTTTTATCTTAACATAAAAGGGCTTCATTAGCTTTGAGTTATGGGATCCTCCATGGAAAAATCTGCGTTAACTAAAGTCAGGACACGAAATGAGTCAAATGTATTATTCTTATAAAAATTGTGGGGATTGTTGATGAAGACCAACACCAGCAACATAAACAAGTTTTCCTTTCACTGTTGACTTTATTGCCTTGCCTAGCGTAGAATTATTCAAATGATTACAAATGATTGAAAATAAATGAAAATGATCAGTATCAGCCAGACTTTTTATTTCGATGCAGCTTTTAACCCTGTATTTTTAAAACATTAAATTTGTACTTCCAAATTCTTGGTCATTTAATGTACAGTAAATTTCATATGCATTTACTTGCTAATTTACACCTTTTTTTAAAGTTTCGTGTATATATTTAGTAAAATGTATATCTGCAATATTGTTTTTAAGTTTCAAGCGGAAATACCAGTTATTCTAAAAACCTTGATACAATACAATTGAAAAATAATGATTTTTTTAAATAAATATCAATATTTCAATATTGATATACCATTTTTAGTGGTAACTGCCACAACATTAAGGACATCAAATTTGAACAGTATCTAATTTAACTGACTTTTGACCATAATCAAAGTATTTAACTGAAACGGTTGTATGAGATTCCACATGTCTCATAGCTCTGAGGCGAATTATATGATAATAACAATAATATTTCTAGTACCAAGGAATATCACAATTGTAACAAATTTTTGTTGTAACAAATAGTACAAAGGCTTCTGTCAGTTTTGACCATCAAGGTACAAAGTGTGACCCAAAAATGAAGAGGCTCAGAGGGTTAATGTGACATATATAGTGTGGTAAGTTCTTTAGACGTTTTACCAAGCAGGCTGTGGACGTTGCTTGAAAAGAGGTGACTGTCCAGGGTGTAGAACCCGAGTTCTGAGTTTCTCAAAGTCACTGTTAAACTACGACCTTTGATCACCTGCAGATCCATGCTGGAGAAAGAAGGACAAAGTTCTGTCAGAAGTCTTTCCCTCACCTCTTTTTGAAGGGTACACATTTCAGTTAGCTCACAATGACTTGATAGGAATGACGTGAAAAGATGATATCCTGGATCTTACTTGGGCCCTTTAACCGTGGCGGTATCAGTCCAGAAGAGTTTAGCCTGTTTTCCCTTCTCAGACACTGAGATCTCCTTTGTGCTCACCGTCAGTCTGATGCCAAACTTCTCATGAATGATTCCAAAGCGCTCAAAGCAGGCGTTTATCTCGTTTCCTGGGATGACTTTCTTACCTCTAATGGTTTGGCTATTGGCCACGATATCTGCAAAGCACCAAGAAACCAAATAAAAACCCTATGCCGTGTTGAATAATACCACTGGACTAGGGCTATCAAATATCAATCGCATACAAAATAAAAGTTTGAGTTTGCCTCATGTGTGTGTGTACTGTGTGTAATTATGATGTATATACAAATACACAAATTAATGTATACAGGTAGTTCATTTTTGGTTTGTAACTTATAAACTTTTTTAAATATTTCAAAAGTTTTTTTTTTTTTTTTTTTTTTTTTAATTTTTATAATCAGAGCGTACAACTCATGAAAGTCAAAAATCCAGTATCTCAAAATATTTACATTTGACTTTCATTTAATGTCTATCCCCACAGTAAATTCTGTGTGTCTCTTTTTCTTTGAAACCACACTAATGGGAAAGACTGCTGACATGGCAATGGTCCAGAAGACAATCACTGACACCCTCAACACAGAGAAAAAAAATCACAGAAGGTCATTACTGAATGGGGTGGCTGTTTACAGAGTGCTGTACCAAAGCATATTAAACGCAAAGTTAAGTGGAAAGAAGAAATTGGGTGGGCAAAAGTGCACAAGCAACTGGAATGACCGCAAGCTTGAGAATACTGTCAAGCAAAGCCGATTCAAACACTTGAGAGAGATTCACAAGGAGTAAAATTAAGTCCAGTGTGAAGTTTCTGAAGTCAGTGATGATTTGACATCTGCTGGTGTTAGCATTGGAGGTAGCATTGTGTTTTATCAAGTCCATAGATTTTGGAGCACTTTATGCTTCCATCTGGTGACAAGCTATATGGAGATGCTGATTTCCTTTTCCAGCAGGACTTTAGCAACTGCCCACAGTGCAAAAAACAGTTCCAAGTGGTTTGCTGACCATATCACTGTGCTCGATTGGCCAGCCAACATGTCTGACCTGAACCCCATTGAGAATCTATGGGATATTTTCAAGAGAAAGATGAGGAAACAGTCGATCCAACAATATACAGATGATCTGAAGGCTCAATAGTGCCTCAGCAGTGCCACAGGCTGATCGCTTCCACGCCACACCTCACTGATGCTGTAATTTGTGCTGCCGACAAAGTATTAAGTGGATAAATTAACATACTTTAAATGAAGTTCGAACTCAGCGCTCAAGCCGAGCCTCGGGTTCGAGCCTCCATTATGGACAACAAGCCAAGTTTGTTTACCATTGCCCATTATGACTGAATGGGCAGGTGAACTCGTGAAAGAACTGTTTTGCAAATCTGTTTTTTGATTGATCTCAGGAAATGTTCTAATATTTTAAGATACTGTATTTTTGACTTTCATGAGCTGTAAGCTCTAATCATCAAAATTAAAGTAAAAAAGCTTTAGAAATGGTTTATTTTGCATGTAATGAATGTAGAATGTATAAAAGTTTCAGTTTCTGAAATAAGTTACAAACAAAAAATTAACTTTTTCCACAACATTCTATTTTTTTGATGCACCTGTATATTTAAGAGAAATATTTATGTACAAAATAGGTTTACTTATATATAAATCATAATAAATATATAGTAAATATTTCTTAAATATATACATGAATGTGTTTGTATTTATATACACATCATAATTACAGTACACGCACATATATTAGGCAAACTCAAACTTTTATTTTGTGTGGGATTAATCACGATTCATCGTTTGACAGCCCTACACTGGACTTTTGTCCTGTAAGGTTGAAGATGGTACCTGCCATCAGTGTGGAAGCACAGAGTGTCGTTCTGATCTGGCAGCACAACAATGAAGTTTTGTAAGAACAGCACTGCTGATGTGACTTTACCAACATTTCACATACAGTAGATGCTACATTTACCATAATATAGCTCTTGCGGTAACTGGCCGGTAAGGTGATGTAACCTGCAAACACAACGACTGAACCAAAATAAATGCCTGGGAACCAGCACACCGAAAACATCAGTGCAAGCAAAATCAGCATCAGATCTGCCATTGTGGATTGGGGAACGAAACAGGAAAACAAAGTAACTGGTGTTACTTATTTGAAAAAGTAACTAATATTTTAATGCGCTACTTCACTAATTACTGTAAGCAACCTGATTACGTAACTTGCGTTACTTGTAATGCATTAACCTGACACTGCTTATTCTCAGGTCTTCATCTTCAGTGCTCTTGTGTGCACAAATACTAATAAACAGCACCTTCATTATTCATTTTATTTATTTACTTATTTGTAGTGTCATGTTTAGAACTCCGGATGCAGTTACAGATTTACTGGCTTCTTCATCTTCTGCATATTTGACCTTTTTCCAACAGATGATGTTGAGGTCTGTGTTTTCACACAGAGGTCAAGTATTCAGAAGATGCTGGAAAAGCAATGGACAGCAGAAAAAATGGACAGTTTCAATTTATCTTATAACAAGGGCTGTGTTTCTGTCATTTAGTAGTTGTAATCTGGCCTCTTTTTAAACCTCTGTAACAAAAAATGGATATTTTACTGATTTTCGCTTTATGTGCAGAAGTGTTGTCATGCTGGCATAAAATAAGACTCTCACAAATACTGCTGCAATCCATTTCCTTCACCCCTCCATGTCAAGCTTGTACTAATCTGAACAATGTCTGAAACTCTGTGTTATAAACACTTCCTGTGTTTACTTGTCTCTTTGTTGCTTTGGATAAAAGTGTCTGCTAAAAGAATAAATGTAAATAAAAAAAAAATAATAAATAAAGACAGCTTTCTCCAGTTCTTCCTTTGATGTTTAGATGCTGGACAAGTCAAAATCTGCTTTGTACAAATCTACAATCGCTGCTCACTGTGACTGACCATAAAACCCTACATTTCTTCTTGTTTGATATTGCACAAAGTCTTGACTGAATTGAAACACAGAAGACGAGCATCATGTCAATAATGTTCTTTAATGTCAATATGTACATCACCTGAAAGAAAAATAAAATTTTAAAAATAAGTGAAATAAATACAATATGATACAATTTCCACAATGTCTTTAAAAAGTTGTATGGAATAATTTTTTTCCCCCTCCATCTGGAGCAGAGAGATGCGGTTTTGTGGATTCAATCTCATCTACATTCATTCACCTCATTCGATTTTATAAATATAGATCTATTTCTTCACCTTTTGCTCATGTACTTCCCATTCAACAAAAGGCAAAGAGCGGTCCGAGACGGGAACAGACGGAGGGAGAGGAAACGTCTCGCACGAGCAACGACCTGCCAAGCCTCAGTGCAAATGTGCTCAAGGATCCACACAAACATGAAGAATGAGTCTATATACATCGAGCTGAACAAACGCTAACACTGAGTGCTTCTGAGGTAATGCCATGTGGTTCGCAACACTAACGGGACAGGAAGTGGCTTACAAACGGAGAACGCCGAGAAATGTGCAGGTCGTAACCGTACCGCGCGTCACGAAAAACAAGCCTGTTTTTAGGACCGTTAGGATGTTTTTGCACGTTAACACTGTTGACAAATCAGCAGATTTAATTCTCACCTCATCTGCGCCTAATGCAATTAATACTTTTAACCTCTGAAGCATTCAAAAGACACGGCTGTGCGTGTTACAACACATTCTGGAGAATTTAGTGAAAACCAGTCCTGATATTCATCACTGAACACCAGACATCTGTGGGGAAAAAGGGCTCGATTGTCACAAAATGTTCTTAAAGGTCCTACAAAGACAGGCTTCCCGCAACTCATGCGGACTTTATGACCTGGACATTTCTTCAGGAGATCCACCGGGCGCGGAGGGCAAGAACATCCGAACGGCTCGCTAACACGTGAAACACTTCAGACGGGATGGAGAGATGGAGCTGGTGTTCTTCACTCTACCAGAGAGAAACAGAAGGGCTCTCGTGCGTTTCCTTCGAATGCGGCGCGCTCCCTGAAGCGTCACGTACGGGAACTGGAGAGGAGGCCGGCGTCGGGCTCTTCACGACATGTCTGTAGACGTCAGCTTCTTCATGTTCCTGCGCTGGGCTAGACTGGAGGCGGCGACGGGCTCCAGGACCGGCTTACACGTCTTGTGGTTGAGCGCCGAGTACGTGGCGGCCATCGCTCCCTACGGGACACACCACACGCTCAAGCAACGCTTCGGCAACTGAGGAGCGGGTATGGATTGAGAAACGTGCCGTACCTTGACCAGATGAGGCGCCTCGTGGCGCGTGAGCTGGAAGTGCGGGTTCTGGTCCCGGCAGGCGATCCACGAGTGTTTCAGTACCTGTTCGGCGGAGTATCGCTGATGAGGGTCCACGTGCAGCATGTGAGACAGCAGATCCTGCAAACAACACACACACACACAACCTCTCAAATGATACACTCGCTTCAAAACCCAGTGTGCACAGATACTGACGGGATTTTGCAGCTGCTAAAAAGCCCTCAAATGACCATACAAACACTCAGACTTCATTAAACTTCTGCTCTTTTTTTTAGCTTGAGTTTAATGACGGTGCTTCTCTGAGCTACTGCAAGCAATCACAATCATCACTATGGACTCATATATTATGTAAGCCATCAACTGACTGTTCGCTGTGCGACATATATATTTTAAACTAGGAAAAATGTTGAATTGTGATGTGACATGAAGGCATCTCAACTCTGCTCTGCTACCTTTGAGGAGTCAGACACCGAATCCCAGTTTCCTCCGCTCAGGGAGAACTTCCCACTGCCGATGCGTAACAGAATCTCCTCCGGCGTGTCGTTGGGTCCGTTGGCGAAGGGCGTGTACCTACACAGACGAACAGACGATTCCGCATTCACGCGTGTTTTCATTCATTTAACCATATAAAAAGGCCTTATCAGGCTAGTTCAGAATCCATAGCAAAGTTTCCATGCAATGCACCCAATCATTTTACCAATATGGAAAATGTATTAGAAAACTGCGACAAGGTTTTAGCTGTTCCAGAGCAAAATCGTTATTTTAAAAAGCTGAAAACAGGGTTCATACAGATACTGTAAAATGAAGTTCCTGGACTTGCAAGGACTTTTAAAGCACTACTTTATTAGAGACCTCAATTATCAAACAATGTCTTATATTTGAAATTGTAAAAAAAACAAAAGATAAATAAAAATATACTAATAAAACACATGGTTACTATAGTTTACTATGGGAACCACAAACTAGATAAAAAAAAAAAAAAAAAAGTTTGTCAAGACAAACTTTAAGTTGGCTTAAGAAAGCCAAACCACAAAGTTTTAAAAAGTTTAAGCAGTTTATAAAGTTTAAAAAGTTTGGATGGTTTTCAGTCTGAAATAGTCTGAAGTTTTAAAGTTTGAATTCAGTCTGTCAGACAGATGGATAGATAGATAGATAGATAGATAGATAGATAGATAGATAGATAGATAGATAGATAGATAGATAGATA
>JAHKKF010375845.1:0-15454 GCA_019740295.1 Labeo calbasu | reverse complement strand
ATATATAATGTATTTATTTTTTCATTTTAATCTTAAAAAATATTGAAAATGTTATTATACATAACAAAAAGGGTATTTCCATAAATTCATGGTATTACTAACAAGTGTTTACAATGCTAATTTTATTTATTTTTTTTTATTTATTTATTTTTTTAAATAAAAATATTAAATAGTAAAAATGTTATTATACACAACATATAGGGTATTTCCAGAAATTGTATTGAAAATAAGTGTTTAAAATGCTAATTTGTGTTAATAATGTACAACATTTTATATAATTATGTATAACAACAATATTTTCTTTACATGATAACTAATTTATTTTTACACTTTAATCTTAATCTGCCATTCAATAGGTTACAATATATAATTCATAGACTACAATTAAAAACGTAAAAATTATTAAGAATGTAATATTAAGAATGTTATTATACACAACATATAGGGTATTTTCAGAAATTCATAGTATTAATAATAACCGTTTAAATGCTAATTTGTGTTAATTACATGAAACATTTTTATATAATTACGTATGACATATACTTAATAATATTTAAAAACTTAATGTGTCCAACTATATATATATATATATTCCATAATGAAGTCTATACTGTGGTTTGTACTTACAAGAAAAGGGTTGTAGCCAGTTGGTGGTACGGGTGGGACGCCTCTGGGCCCAGCAGCTGGTGGCAATACTGACAAACCGGTTGAAAAGATGCCCAGTGCACTCAGGCTTAACCCAGGGATAAGGTTGGTTTGTTGCTGCAAGACATCATGGATTATGAATGATTACTCCGTGCACGACCTCAAGCTATCGTGTTTTTTCTTGATACTTTCATTTGAGTTTTAAAGCACATACACACACAAAATTCTAAGTTTGAATGTACTTCTGAGCCGTATGAACCATATGAATGCTTCTTATAACGTCTTGTAATATCGCTAGCGTCACGCTAGGTGGCTCCATCGACCCGGTGCATGTTTCTATGTGGCAAACGCTTTGAGATAAGAAGTTTTTATGCTGTTTAGTCTTCACAGAGAACTTCATATGTTCTGTCTGATTCATCAGCTGCGCCTCTTTCATTCAAAAGGGAATGAAGGTTACAAGGATCAGCTAACAGACAGTTACACATGAAACTGTCGCAAAAACACTTGATCCAAGCATGAATAATTTACCGCACGCCTGACTGAGGACTGACTAATGCGTGAGTATAAATGAAACCGCATAAATTTGATCTGTGTAGTTGATAGAGGCCTCTTCCGCAAAATAAATGACTCACTGAAGATGAAGGGAGGCATTGGATGCGCCGGTGTAAACGAGAACGATGATGCTATTGTTGCAGTATTTGCTCTCGGTCTATGGCTTCACCTCCTTCAGACACTGGCAGTGACGTCATGCGTGTAAACAGGGAGAATGGTGTACATGTGCGTGCATGTCTGTGTGAACGGCTGTTGACAGGATGACAGTGCGTTCTCCGTATGCACGGCAGGGGACGGACTGACTCAAGACTGTTTCCTATAAACACAGTCAAGAACTGAACACGAGTAAACAGACGAGGCATCGAACTGCCTAGTCTTCTTTAAGACGCTGACTCAAGGCTGACACACAATAAACAGTGTCTTACATAGAGCATATCAGCATTCGTGTTTGAGTTAAATCTAAAAAATATCATATTGATTACGACATAAGCATGGTGGCTTAAAGACAGAAATCACATTTGCTGTCACCATAACCGCAAACACTTACGTTAATAGCAGCAATGTCATTCTCGTAGGCTTCCCTCAGCTTTCTCATGATCTCCACTTCAGCCCTACAACAGGCCTCAATACTCCCCTTCACTATAATGGTTCTCTCCGGGTTATAAATAGTTAAGTCCTGTAAACTGTGGAGAGAATCAAGACCAAGAAAGACAAAATGTATGTAAGAATAAAATCACTGATACGTGAGAAAGAAACACATTACTGCTGTCAGATCAACGCAATGTTCCAATTGAGGGGATTTTTAATTAGGTTTATTTATTATTATTATTATTATTATTATTATTATTATTATTACTACTATTACTAATAATTATTATTATTATTATTATTGTTGTGCATATGATGTGATCATATTGGTTTTGATTAATATTAATTTAATTAAATAATAATAGCATTAATACAATTATTTTAATTACTTTAATGACTTAATATCTTCTCTGTTAATATTTAAAAATGTTTAAGAAAATGTTTAAATTACACCATCAGTCTGAATGGGGCAATATCTTCTCTACCACTATTATTATTATTATTATTATTATAACAACATATGCATATGATGTGATCATATTGGTTTTGACAAATATTAGAAAGTGTTTAAATTATGACCTGAATTGTTTAATTTGTTTAATGGGTCAATATTTTCTCTATTATTATTATTATTATTATTATTATATTGGGCATATGATGTAATCATATTGGTTTTGATTAATATTAGAAAGTATTCAAATATTAATTAAATTATTTTAATTATTTAATGGCTTAATATCTAATATTAACATCTTAATATTATTATTATTAAGCGTTAAATTATTTATATTATTATAAAGTGTTTAAAATGTTACCTAAATTATTCTAATGAGTCAATATCTTCAATTATTATTATTATTATTATTATTATTATTATTATTATTTTGTGCATATGATGTGATCACACTGGTTTTGACAAATATTAGAAAGTGTTTAAATTATTACCTAAATTACTTAATTTTTTTTAATCGAGTCAATATTTTCTCTATTATTATTATTACACTGTACATGTGATATGATCATACTGGTTTTGATTAATATTAGAAAGTGATGAAATTATGAATATAATTAATTTAATGGCTTAATATCTTCTGTTATTAGTAGTAGTAGTAGTAGTTGTATTATTATTATTATTATTATTATATTATTGTGCATATGATGTGATCATATTGGTTTTGATTATTATTAGAAAGTGTTGAAATTATTTATTTAATTATTTATGGCTTAATATCTTTATCTCTGTTGTTATTATTATTATTATTAGTTGTATTATTATTGTTATTATTATTATTATATTGTGCATACGATGTGATCATATTGGTTTTGATTAATATTTGAAAGTTTTTAAATAATTCTAAATGGGTCAATATCTTTTGTTGCTATTGTCGTTGTTAAAAAAAGAAATTGGGGGAATGTAATAATAATTAATTATTACTATAATTATTAACAGTCAATAGCAACACGAAAAACAACAAAATGTGCTTCCACTACTGTACTTTTAAAAAAAAAAATAAATAAATAAAATATATTTACGCCTAATGCATAAAGCAAGCACAACACCCACATTCCCAAAATGCTGGGAACCCTACTATAAGGCATGATTTAACTGAAGCACAGGACAACAGAGATCTGAGTTATGTCATAGAAAGACATAACACAAGTTGTTTACATCGTATTGCTCTTATGTTGTTTTTGAGGCGAATACCAAGACAAACTCTACTGCATCTCTGCAGTGCTGAATACAGTCATCCTGAATCAACCTGGAAGGAAGTGGGACTCTGGGTGAAGAGCAAGTTATTTGAATTGGTATTGATGAGCATTGGTAGATGAGGCTGTTTTTAGAGGGACAGCTAAGCAATGACGTCAGGAGTCCTGGTTAGGGCTTAATTGGGTGACTCACTTCCTAAGCCCAGCACACACTTATTTCTGGGAAATACATAAGACCACCTGTACTCTAATACTCTGAACCAGATCCCAGCACTTAGCAGACCATTACAAGATGTCACATGTTCAGGTCACGTTATGATCTACATCTTTCTACAAAACACAGCATTTCCTATCAAAACAGCTCTCCATGATGAAGCAAGTAATCATGTATGACTCCATAGAGAAGCAGAGGAATATGACAAAACATTCTTGATTTTCACATAACCGTGAAATAATTATGAGCTTTCCTTGTTTTCATCTGTTGAAAGCCATCAAACGCAACTTACGAGGAGATGGTTATCTTGGTCTCGGTCTCCTCTTCGATCTTCTTCAGGTTCCTGCCCTCCTTTCCGATCAGTCTTCCGACCAGACTGTTGTGGGCCAGGATCTTCAGAGGAATATCCTCAGTTCTACAGAAGCAAGACCACGAGTTGGCAACTACAGAGGTGTATTTAAAGAGCTCCCGTGACTTCAGAAGATTCAGACTTACACCTTCGTGTCATCAGCCTCTTTCTGCATGATGTCCATGATCATGCGGCACGCGGCGGAGCAGCCTTCAGGAGTGGAGTGGATGGTGATCGGCTTCTCCGCCGCTCCCGCGTTCTCCTTACGATGGATGTCCACCCTATCAGGACGGGAACAGGACTATTCAGCAGAGATCAGACAAAGCTTCATGAAGAGCTGTTATCAAGCAGGTGTTGAAATTCATTGTGAATTCACGCTTGCAGCCAAATTTGATGAAGAAAAGTGACAAATGTCACCCTGGACCACAAAACCAGTCATAAGTAGTACGGCTATATTTGTAGCAATAGCCAACAAAACATTGTATGGGTCAAAATTATCGATTTTTCTTATATGCCAAAAATCATTAGAACATTAAAATATTTTACAAATTTCCTAGCGTGAATATATCAAAAATCAATGTTTAATTAGTAATATGCATTGCTAAGAACTTCATTTGGACAACTTTAAAGGCGATATTTTTATTATTCTCAATATTTTGATTTTATTGCACCCTCAGATTCCACATTTCTTGGCCAAATATTGTCCTGCCCTAACAAACCATACATCAATGGAAAGCTTATTCAACTTTCAGATGCATACATTTCAATTTGTTAAAAAAAAAAAAAAACCTTATGACTGGTTTTGTGGCCCAGGGTCACATATTTCCAGGATATTTAGTGTGCACATATTTTGTTCAAATACCATACATTATGTAAAATATGTTTAATTAAATTTAATTAAAAAGCAATTATGTGTACACTGCCACTTAAAACTTTTAAACCAGCATTTTTAATTAGTATTTTTATTCAGCATAGATGCATTTAAATGATCAAAAGTGACAGTAAAGACATTTGTAATACTGAAAAAAAAAACGTTTTTTTACTTTCTGTTTATCAAAGAATCATGAAAAAATTTACACAAAATATTAAGCAGCAGCACAACTGCTATTATACTATTGATAATGATAAATGTTTCTTTCATAGCAGAATGATTTCTGAAAAGATCATACAACACTAAAGACTGATTAAAAAAAGCTTAAAAATTAGGAATAAATTTTATTTTCGCATTTTAAAAACTAAAAATCTATAAAACATAAGATCTAATTTGTTAATATTAGTTAATAAATAAACTAATGAAACGGCAATAATCAATATATCTTTTACAGATTTATTAACCTTTGTTAATGTTAGTTAGCCCTTTAACTGTCACTCCCATTTTTTTTAAAACAGACATAAAAATGCACTACCCAGAATTACATTTTTATATTAATATTTTGTAATATGATTTTGATGTACATTTTCCATGGTAATGCAATGTAAGATTTTAAAATGCCTTTCAAAGGGTGAATTCTGAGATTTTAAGTTTTGAACTGATATATACTTTCTTATGATTTCTATTGCGTGATAGGGAAAAAGGCGACAAAGGTCAGAACTCATGTTATGATGTAGATTTTTTAAGTTGCAGTCTTGACATATATTAATCTATTACTTTTCCTACATAAAATTCTATCATTCTATCACAAAAATATGGTAAAACATCTATTTGGGAGTCTTAGACCTTTCCAACAATGTATAGTTTGTCATGATTAGATTAGGATTTATGTTTTATGGTGAAGTAAACGTAGGCGTCCCACCTGGGGGACGGTGACAGTTAAAGGGTTAACAAAGTTTTCATTTTTATGTACGCTCATTCTGTATTAACTTTACTATTAACAGATACAAAGTTTGATCATTAAAAATGTATTAGTAAAAGTTAGATTTAACTAAGATGGATAAATGCTGAAGAAGTTGTTTAAATATTAATAATGTAGTTGACACACATTGTTAACAATGAAACCTTAATGTAAAATCTTCTTAATGGTAGTGTAAATCACATTTGTAATTAATACATTTATTACGCAATCAGTTATATAAATAATATAATATCAGCTGTACTGATATTAATTCCAGTGCACTGAAAGAAATTTTATTAAAGGATTAGTTCACTTCCAGAATTAAAATTTCCTGATAATTTACTCACCCCTATGTCATCTAAGATGTTCATGTCTTTCTTTTTTCAGTCGAAAAGAAATTAAGGTTTTTGAGAAAAACATTCCAGGATTTTTCTCCATATAGTGGACTTTAATGGAGACCAAAAGGTTGAAGGTCCAAATTGCAGTTTCAATGCAGCTTCAAAGGACTCTGTTTTCCTCAAAAACCTTCATTTCTTTTCGACTGAAGAAAGAAAGACATGAACATCTTGGATGACACGGGGGATGAGTAAATTACCAGGAAATTTTAATTCTGGAGTGAACTAATCCTTTAACCACACATAAGGATCTCACTCTCTCTCACTCACTTCGACTGTGTCTGTTTGGTGATGTTTTTGATTGTGAGCCCCTCCTTGCCGATGATGGCTCCCACAAACTGCGTGGGCACCAGCATGCGCAAGGGGAAGTCTGGCTGTTTCTGTCGGGGTCCCAGGGAGCCTCCAGAGGTCCCGGGCTGGGAGTCCTGTTCCCGTGGTGTCCTTCCACCCCGACGATTCCGGGTTGCAGGCAGAGGCGGAGCAGCATCCATATCCAAAAGATAAGACACCGTAAAGGAGTAATCCTCAAACGTCTGTCCTGTTAACTTCTCTACAGCTCTGAAGACACAGAAGGGGACCGTTATCAGTGGAATATTATGACAGTGCACAGATGGTGAGTTTTGTACTGCTATTTTGTAAATCAAAAAACAAGGCAGGGCAATATGAACGAGTGACAGTCAAAAATGTGCCAACCGACAGAGGTTTGCATGTACGATTATAACGAGAGTGATTTACTGAAACATTTTGGGACTACATTTTTCAGGGACAAAGCTGAATTCTGATATATATCATTAATGTGACAGAAAAATATATTTAATTATATTTTGGATAATTAGTTACTTAAATTTTTTACATAATTAAGTTTAGTAATAGTATATAATTTTATGGCTGTTTTAAAATATCTACTGTAGTATTTATAATGTTTTGAATTTTTTTATATACATTCAGTTCTCATTTTAATTTTAGCTTAAGTTTGTCATTTTGCTGCATGCTTTTATTTTATATTAGTTTAAATATTTCATATTAAATATAATAGCTTAATTTGTTTTATTAAACGCATACTTTATTTTAAATCAATTTTATTTAAACTAACAAAAACAACAATTTAGTCTACAACAATAAAGGTGCTTTTTACTATATAAATTATACATTATTATATTATTTATGTATTTCATATAAGAATAATAAGTATTTGTAATAATATTAAAAGTAACTCTTTAACTCAATTACAGTTACAGTTATTATTACAGTCCGTTTCATGAACAGATTCAGACTAGATTTCATTTTTTTGTTCTGGATCTATAAACTTATTTAAAAATACTTCAAAAATGCAATTTATGCATACAATAGCTTGAATACTTTGAATCTTTTTTATAATGAGAGTGTTTTCATTTCATTTCTCAACTAAAAGTCACTATGATATTTTTAATGTAATAGAGTCAAAGATGTCTGGGTGAAGATATCATAATGAAAAAAGAAACTCTTAACATTCTTGAAAACCTGATTAGTCATAAATTTTATTCAATAAATTAAACATAAGTACTTTCGCACATTTTTCTTCTTTTAATATATAATATAAAACTGCTTCACTGCTTATTATTATTGGATTGTTATATGAAATGCAAATTATAAAATAATTTAACTTTTTATAACAAGGTTAATTTACAAAAAATAATAATTAAAATAAACAATTAATTGAACAAGATTTTTATTTGCTTGTACACCACACAACAGCTTTAAAATCATATTATTTATATATGTGACCCTGGACCACAAAACCAGTCATAAGGGTCAATTTTTTGAAACTGATATTTGGCTGAGATACAACTATTTGAAAATCTGGATCTGAGGGCGAAAAAAAATAAAATAAAAAAATCGAAATACTGAGAAATTCACCTTTAGAGTTGTCCAAATGAAGTTCTTAGCAATGCATATTCCTAATCAAAAATTAAGTTTTGATATATTTACAGTAGAAAAATGTACAAAATATCTTCATGGAACATGATCTTTACTTAATGATTTTTGGCATAAAAGAAAAATCGACAATTTTGACCCATACAATGTACTTTTGGCTATTGCTACAAATACACCCATGCTGATTTTGTGGTCCAGGGTCACATGTTTCATAGAAGAATAATAAATATTTTTAATAATATTAAAGCGAGCAAAAATAACTAGAGTAAAAACGTAACGTCTACATGTGATTTTGGTTACACAGTCCATCCCTTCATACTTAGATACTTACATTTTAGCCTCTTCTTTTGTTGAATATGTCACATTCACCACTGCTGTTTCTGTATCAGTGTTAACTGCAAAAAGAAAGCAAATACGTTAGAAACAGGGAGCTCAGTCATATTCATAAATGTGAAACTGTATGCTTTTGTATTAGCTGCATACAGACAGACAAACGTAGTTTTACACTAGTGCTGTGAAGAGCCACTTGTGTGTCTCAGTGTCTGCATATCAACTAAGGATTACTGTGCCATGGCCAGATGTGTACTTCACAGAACAGGCACAAAACATCCCTGACGTCCGTAGATCAAAGCCCTGCGTATCATCTAAATACACACACAATGAGGAAAAGACCTCCACTTCAGGAGTTGATGTAGCTATACACGTCCAGCAGCTAACCATAGCACCTGCATCCACATCCGGACCTCTAAAGGTCAAGCTGTATTATATTCTCTGAAGAGTGTGAAATGGGGCTAAATGAAGGTTGTGCCACGTTACAAGAATTCCTCTTGGGTCATTTCAATAATTACAGACAGAAGCCACTGCAGAGACAATGCGTATGGCATTTTTAAAAGGAAAGCCTGCCTTTTTATTGATTAGATGGAGTTGTGTGCCTAGAGGACCAGACAGTCTGTCTGGAAGAAGCTGAGTGAGACGGCTGGGCAGAAATCCAGAGCTTCACACATGAAGAGAACCACAAAGCCTCGCTGTAAGACAGCTTAAGCGATCAATCAATCTCACAACCAATGAGTGTCACCAATGAAGACAGATCACGCAATAAGCGCCGAGAAAGAACGCCGAGAAGTACCGCTTCCCTTACGTCATGCCAACACGATCATCTTCATTTCATAAGACGAGCACACAAGTCACACAATGGCACTATTTGGACAGGATTAGTTTTCTAAACAATGCTGGAGTTACAGTTATTATAGTCTCTAACTTCACTAAAAGATTCAGACTGGCAGTGCCGGCCTGTAGGTTTTGCGGGGCCCTAGGCAAAATAATGAAAATGGGCCCCACTAGTGTAAAAAAAACTGTCACAGAAATTTGACTAGTGAAGATAAAGCACATGAAATGACTATTTTAATATTTAAGCATGAATGTGTATTAATTGTTTATTAATTAATTATTTATTTATTTATTTTTTTTTAAGCAAATAAAATAAAAAAAAATAGGAGTGCAAGTGAGATCGAGTAAAGTATACACAAAAACTAAACAGAATTAGACAGAACATAGGCCTTAATATTCATAAATGATAAGAAATGAAGGTTATTCTGCTTGTTTTTAAGGATTGATTGATGATCACATGAAAAAATATAAAAAAAAAAAAAAAACTATTGAATTACAGTGGATACAGGTCCATAATTATAACATAACATGCTAAATGTGGCACAATATTTCCTTATATGACAAGTCTGTCTGTGATCATGGGCATTACTGCATGTAAAAAAAAAAAAAAAAAAAAAAAAATACCACAGCAATTAATATTATGTATATAGCAGTCAAAAAATCCTTTTTTCCAGCCCTGGAAAGATATTATTTGGATTTCATTTCTACCACAACTTCACTTTAATCTCTATGTCATTCTTTCATGTCAAATAACTTAAAAATAGCATTAACGTATAACAAGACTTCATTTCGAGAGACCATTCTGAGAGGCAAAAATAAGTGATTTTCAAAATCTAAACCGTAACAACAGATTTTACAGAAAACTGCAGCATGACCTGTTAACATACAGGAGGCTATAAATGTTTAGAAAGTGGTAAAAATTTGTTATAAAATTAATTATGATTTAAAATCTTTGACCAAAAAAAAACAAACAAAAACACATGCAGTGGATTACATTTGTTTGTGAAGGGAATGCGCCTCCCGATCTACATATATATCCATTCAAGTTCGCGTGAATCATTCGTGATCCAGCTTCGCTTACAGCAGAAGTGTGTATAAGCGTTTTTTATGAATCTTTGCGATCGCCTTTCCTTATGACGTGGTAGTTAGGAAGTTTAGCGGCTAAACGCGGCTAAAGTAAACAAGCTCGTCATTCCACAGAGAGTAGAGAGGGGCGGGGCGAGCAGAGCTAATTTGCATTTAAAGGAACAACCCCTTAGAATGAGATGATTTTTGCAGAGCTCATTTCGACCAAGCGGCAACCTCCCAGTCTCCCTCTTGAAGCCAACGGAAGTGACTAAAACTGCAATTCATCGACTGACCGCTAGAGACTGGCTGCAAAAGGGAGTCAAGCCCATAGACTCCCCATGTTACAATGCCCAACTTTACAGCAGAAAAAAATATGTTTACAGCCTGATACAAAAAGTGGTTTTGGTCTGTATAGCTAATTGTGCCCTTCATATCAACTGTGAGGGGGTGAATTTTTTCATAACTCATCCGTTTAATTTATATTAAGTCTTAAAGTTCTGCATAATTTAGGGCGTGGACACTTGAGTGACAGGTGGATTGCCGCTGCTGTCACCACCGTTGCGCTAGGCGGGCGTGGTTTCAGCAACCAGCTCCACCCACGTCCCGCCTATTTGCCCATTTTCAATTATCCGGGAGTGATGTGCAGTGACGTGATTCCAAGATGGTGACGCCCACTAAGAGCTTCAAAAAAGCTCTTCAGAAACCTAAGGGTAACATCATGGACACTACGTCCATATTTTTTTACAGTCTATGATTTTGCAAAGGTAAAATGGGTGTTGCTAGGTTACCTAACGGCTAATTTGTGATTTTGTAGAAAAACAATTTTAAACAGTTAACTTATGTATAAATGATTTAATAATACATAAAGACCTTAATGTCATTGTCATTGAAGGTCTGTGGATCAGATAAGACGGCAGAGAATGGCATTTTTTGCTTAAAAAATAAAGGCACTGTTGCAAGTATTATTGCAGAACAGGTCATTAGTTATTAGTGGCTGTTTTGTTATTATTGGTAGTATATTGTAAATATTAATCTTATTTACTACTCATTTGACCCCTTTTAACATTTTTATAAAATACTATTATTACAAACTACATTATTTATTATGTTTTTACACTATTACTATTCATAAAGTATATCATGGTCAAGATCTCGTATATTATATAAAGTAACAAGTGTAATTTCACCAGAATATCTTTATTTATATAAACTATATGACGCACACACACAGGGTTCTGGGAAATCGAAGGCAGCAAAGGATACATCTATGCTGCCTTCAGAATTCGATCAGAAGGAGGAACCTCCGGAGACTGGAAGAAGTGAAGTAGAATTTGGATTCGGACGATTTCTGCCTTGGAATGCTCTCTCCGAAGGCAACATTTCAGAGCTTTCGGACGCAGCCATTAGCATTGTATTTTTAAGTGTACCATAAAATAATTGTATTTTTATTTAATACTCACTTTTTATCTTAAAATAAAATAGTATTATCACAATCTATTCATTATTTTGCTTATTATTTTATTTGAAAAAAGTGCAATAATACTATTATCACTATTATTATTATTATTATTTTTATTATTATTATTTTATTTTATTTTTTTTTTTGTTATATTTAATGAGTCACACTGGTGCAAGTCTCCAGGTGATTTCATGAGAACCAGACTGAAAAACTTACATGCACCCCTGATAATACAGTTTTTCTGTTTTTGTTCTTTGTTTTTTTATGATATTTTTTATAATGTAAAAAGGTCAAAACTGTGTGGGTGGTCTTGATGTCATAATGAAGAAAAAAAACTCATAAAAACCTAAAGTAAATATTTTATTCATTAAACTAACTGTAAGTTAGTTTAATGAATAAATTTTTTTTAATCTTTTATTTCACATATATTATAAATTAATTCTAAAAATATTTGAACTGCTTATTGATATTTAAAGTTATATAAAATATGACTAATTATCCAACAATATAACTTTCTACATCAAGATTAATTAAGCTGTATCTCCCCAAAACTAATAATTCAAATAAACAATTAAATTAACAAAATAAGTAATTCATGATAATTGTAAAATATTACTCACAAATATTCAAGGTGTTAGAACAAGATTTTTAATTGATTGTTATACCACAGGACAGTTTTAAAGTCCCTGCGAAATCAAAATTTTGGTTTTTAATATGAATATTTTAACCTTAAGGTTATCTATAAGCTAGTCTGTTTCAAAACAATGACAAAATTCATATTTAATACGCATTAAAAACTTACAGTCTCTAACTTCTGCCAATATGGATCAACAATTCTGATGACATCACCCTGCACTTCAGCTTCTCATCAAACTTTGTCCAATCAAATGCTCTCTAGAATCCCAAGCGTCCCGCTCCCTACACTATAAATAGATGCTGAAGTTGTGGCTGAAATCAGGCCCTTCACAAAATTAGTATTTTCTGTACGGTGAATGGCACGTAGTGCACTACACAGGGAGCGATTCAGACAGTGTAAATATACTGTACATTGGGGTAAAAGAAGTCTGGTTTTGCACTGTCATTCACGGTCTGCTCCGGTCCAGAGACACAATTGCACGGAGCTGATCGAATACGCAAGAAGTCGGTGCAGAAAATAAAACGTATCGGACCCATTTGAATTCTACACCTGAATGTTATATTTTATAGTGATGTGGATGAGATTGTGGCTGTCATATGCTGTCAAATGTGGCTTTACTAAGCTCAGCGGCTCTGGCCCAAACTGTGATATAAATGAAACGTTACTGGCTATTTTAAAAAGGGGATGAGACTGTTTGATGCGTTCTGCCCTGTCTTTCTATTTCAGTCGAAATTACGCCAACATGTAGAACAGTGCTGCGTGTTTAAAAGCACTTCAGTGGACCTTTCAAGTCATTTAAACCGATTTGAAAATAAACTTTTCTAGGAAATCTAGGAAATTGTTTCAAAATTATATGAAACCAACAAATACAACTATCTACATTTCTAAGAACTCTGCTTTTCTGAGTTTTAAACTACATTTCTGAAACATTTTTCTTTTCTTTGCTGTGAACTCTCTTTCTGGATATCACCGACACGTTTACCAAGATGACAGTGTCTTTGTCTGGATTATCAACAGGTGTTTGCGTCTGATATCAGCATACAATGACAGGTCATGTCAAGCACCACTGTAACAGCATTAAGTTAACAAACTGATAAAATAATGTTCACTAAATCAGAATCACAAGTGGACGCAGGAGACGCGTGTTAAAATCAGGTGTAAACGCAATCCGTCTCTGCTGAGAGTGAGAGAGAGACCGCAGGCGCCTACATTTACCTCCGTATTACCACGCCGCACCTCCCTGAAAACACACACATTACAGCTGGAGCCTCGCCACTCTCTCCCACTTCAATCCACACTCTGCCACTCCGCCAAGCTGCTCATTTTAACCAGAGCAGAGTTCATCCCTCTCTCATGCACTGTCTGTCTGTGACTTCCTCTCATTCACACTCTTCCGCCTGAGTGCACTCCCTGTCACACTGTCTCTCATTTGGGAAAGACAATTACGGAACCTCAAAACTGAGACGTCTCCACTGGCAGCATGTGTTGATGTGATTTAAGTTTGTATAACGTGTGATCTAAATGCGCACACTGTCTTGGTAAGTCCACAGGCTGTTAGCAGTTAGACTCATCCACAGGGGTACATCAGCACATGTGCTATATAACAAAGTCCCCAAAAGAAAAATTCACAAATATATTCTCTAAAATGGTAAATTACCAATAACATGAATATGAATGTGATTCAACATCCACCTGATAAAATCTGCAAATATGTTCATGACAAAAGGATTTTAACATTTTTAGTTGGAATTAACATGTCGTGCCACAAGGCACTGCTTAAAATGTCAACTACTCAAAAAAACAAAACTTACTATACAATTATATGCAAGTATAGTCACATTAGATTATAGAACCTCCTTACCTTGTTCCACATTTTCTACAGTACCATACTGTGCTAACAGGCCGTCTAAAACCTGCAATGAGAGGAGCACAATCAGTTACAAACACAAACAGCAAAACATCTCATTAACTGTTTTTAAATTGAATACCAGAAAATAGGAGAGTTGGAAAAGAAAATGAATAGCTCACCCCGAAATGAAAATGCCATCATTATATTCACCATTATGTCAAATATTAAACCCTGAATGCTATTATTATTCTGTCAAACACAAAGTGTACATACACTACCATTCAAAAGTTTGGTGGCATTAAGATTTTTAATTTAGTTTTTAAAAGATGTCTCTTATGCTCATAAAAGCTATTTATTTTATTACAGTAAAAACTGTAATATTGTGAAATATTTAGGGATGTCACTAATGATTATTTTGGTAATCGAGCGATCTGTCAAGTAATCAGATAATAATTCATTTTTTGCAGTAAAAAAATAGACCTAAATGAACAATAGCCTTTAAAATGACTTAAAATACATGTAGAACAGCAACGAGGCAATAATAATTATTTCCAAAAAAGTGTCAAAAGCAAGTAATCCTATGGTTTTATTGAACAAAACTGTTAAAATACATAATGTATTATAAACAAAAGAGCTAATGTGCATTACTTATATTATAACAAATGCCTACAGAGGGCACCAACGGCCTGACGATTGTTTTTACACCTAATCTGTTTAATATTGACTAAACCACATTTAATTCAAATGTCCACTTAATCTTTACTATTTGGCAATTTCTTCATGATAGCAAAGCTACAGCCACTGTACTTTCTTGAATATATGGACATCAAAACGTGTACACTCAGAGGGTTTAAACTTTTATTTTGAAATCGTAATGAACAGTTAGCATATTGACAAAGTTAATGTGTTTGCGTGGGTTTATAAATGATTTACCCTACAAATCTGATGAAATGGAGCATGTTGCGTTCCCAGATGAACCTTATAATAAATCCCTACTCACAACAACATGCAGAGACGAAGTTCAAGATTCTCCACACATGTAAATGATAACAGTTTGTGTAGCAACATTTATTGTGAA
>JAHKKF010375837.1:0-22364 GCA_019740295.1 Labeo calbasu | reverse complement strand
AAAAAAAAAAAACTGATCTCAAACAGACAGTACGAAAAAAAAAGTAATTTGATAATTTTCTCTACACAGTAAATTAAGCAGTCCACCTCGAATTCCACTAATACAGATAGAACAACACACAAATATGATTTCGCGCATTTACTGAATAAAAAAAAATACATGAATAACAATTATTTTTGTTGTCATTTGTGGCAACACGATTTCCTCAGTTCTGTGGACAACAGGAGAGGAATACTGATATCAAAAGGAGTAAAGTATCAGTTGTTCCCCATTTGTCTTTAACCATGTATTTAGTCAAATAGGCTACTTAAAGGAAACATGTTCTACCGGCTATTTAAATGTGAACTGCGAGCACGTAGGCCAGCGACAGTCAGATGACCCTACATAAAGCTGCAACTTCTAATTAGCTGGCTAATCGGAAAATAAACATTGTCAAAAGTCAGTATAGCTGTCGAAGGGAGATTTACGATCGTTTACAAAGAGGAGGGATTTTGGATGGAAAGTTGTGAAATTGCATTTCACAATAATTCTTGCTGAGGAGAATGAGGCAACTGACAAAATTTAAACGATAGAATACGCGGCCCCGCGGCCTTGCGCTTTACTGTTTTGATTAATTAGATTTAAAGTGTGTACATGTGGCATGCATGTGTGTGCGCAGGAGTGTGTTTGTTTATGGTGTGTTTGCGTAAGTGATCTGTAACCGATCCTACATTGTGCGCAGGTCTCCATAAAGTGATATTTTGCTAATAAAACAATTGGTTTGGCTCTTTGCAGAGCTCCCCGTATGACCATACGACAGGCATGGCCGGATCTATAGGGTATCATCCCTACGCTGCTCCCTTGGGCTCGTACCCGTATGGAGACCCAGCTTACCGCAAGAATGCTACCCGGGACGCCACAGCCACTTTGAAAGCTTGGCTTAACGAGCACCGGAAAAACCCGTACCCCACCAAAGGCGAGAAGATCATGCTGGCCATCATCACGAAAATGACCCTCACTCAAGTGTCCACCTGGTTCGCTAACGCCAGGAGGAGGCTAAAGAAGGAGAACAAGATGACCTGGACCCCACGGAACCGGAGCGAGGACGAGGAGGAGGACGAAAACATTGATCTCGAGAAAAACGACGACGACGAGCCAAACAAGCCCACGGACAAGGGAGACTCCACAGACACAGAGGCAGGTCTGTGGAAAAATCATCAATTTTTCATCGCAGTCGTTTCCACTCCGGGCGCAAAATTGATTGCTGGTTAATGGTGGTATATTATTTATAATGGGAGAATTGCTTTAAATAATAATCACCTTGAACTCCTCTAATTTGACTTCTTATGGACTGAGAATTGCTGGTGACGTATGGTGTTTTGCACTTCATTTATCTCGAGCTGCATAATAAGGACACAGCTGGCGCACGGCATCTCATTTATAGCTATAATAACACCAGCCATATTTTATTATTATTAACAATATAATAATAATAATAATAATAACAACAACAACAACAATAATAATAATAGTAATAATAAAATGTTGAATGACTTTTACATTGCAGAGAAATAAATTGAATGAGTTTTTTTTTATACCGTAAAACTAGGCATACACATCAGTTTAAAATGTGCATGCAATATTTATCTCTTTCTCAAAAATTATACATTACATATACATACGTTATTGTCGACAAATCTCGCTTTATCAATTTCTATTTATTTATTTATTTATTTTTACTTTCAGATCATAAACTCATCAACCCAGGGGAGATACCATGCGACAGGTTTAAAGACGAGTCTCACGCTAAAGATCTTGATCCACCTTTGACAGACTCGGAATTAAAAGACACAGAGGAGCGGACGGATTTGCTCGCCGAGCAAGCAAAACCCACCACCTCTTCTCCCTCCGTCCTACAAAGAGGGAATGATCTCATTACGCAAGAAAAGCCCTCAGAACCGGGCCACGCCGCGAGCACGGGGAACAGCAACGTAACGTCTGTTATTCATTCTCCCCCTTCGGCGCCCAAACCCAAACTCTGGTCTCTAGCCGAGATCGCCACGTCTTCGGACAGGTGCAAAGGGAGCAGTGAGGCTCCACAGGCCGCGGGGCTGGGTCAAAGCACAGTCATAGCCAGCGCTGCCTCGCCGACCCGGTCCTCCCCTCAGTGCCCTCTCCCTAATAACACTGTCCTTTCTCGGCCTATTTACTACACGTCCCCTTTTTACCCGGGCTACACGAACTATAGCACTTTCGGACACCTCCACAGCAGCCACGGCACCAACACCAGCTCCACGGCACATTTCAATGGATTAAGCCAGACTGTTTTAAACAGAGCCGAGGCTCTAGTAAGAGAGAGCAAAGTAAGAAGCCAAACACAGGTAGATCTTTGTAAAGACTCACCTTATGAGCTAAAGAAAGGTATGTCAAACATTTAATACCGGATTCATCGCCAATCACACGGACATTTATTTATTATTTGTGGTTGCTTTAAGAAGAAGCAAAAGAAGACGCATTCTGATTTAAAAGAAAAAAAATCCGAGGACAATTATTTTCTGAGTAAATGCTTATCCTCAAAATCTTAGTTTCTGAATGGTTAATCAAGAGGATGTAACTTCTAAGAATTGTCTTAAACGCTGCAGCCGCCTGAGTCTATTTGTATTAAAGACTAATATGTATATTTAATGTAGCATTTTGTATTTAAAATGGACAATACACTATCTTTGAAGTAAATTATGGAAAAGAAAATGTGTGCAGCGATTGATTTGGGAATTTGCATGAATGTGAATGAGAATTTGATAGCTGCACAATTTTAAGCGATATTATTTATTTGCGGATAAATCACATCATGACCGGACAAATAGGCTGCTATTGCTAAACGCTGAAATGTCTTTAACTAAAGCAGTGAGATAATACTTGGAATTAACAGGAACGTGCTGTTTCAGGATTTACCTCTTAAAAAAAAACAAGCAAGGGCTGCACGTTTTGAAACTCAGGCGGTTTGGGAAAAGCCATATGAAGCCGGGGCTTTATTTGTCGGTTGCTGTTTAGTTTTTACAGAAGTTTTTCCCGATAGCATTCGGTCGGGGCAATGCTCATCTCTCTTTTGCAAACAGAGAGATGCCTCGACGGATGAATATTGATATGACAACACCGGCAAAAGTGTCGAGCAGTCATTTAACCCAATTACATTCCAACCGCGTCGTGTTATATGCAAAGCAATCAGGTGGCGAACTCCAGTAATGAGTTCGATTTTATGCCAAATTTAGACCTCATTACTATTTCCTAGGCGTGGCAAAGTGGTTAGAGGCGCGCGGCGATGCGGAGTGGGTCTGGGAGCATACTGCTCTGTTATATCATTAAATGGTAGGATAGGCTTAATAGTGCTTTGGATTATAGACGCTGATGGCTTTCAAGAGTGTAGCCAAGGTGCCGTGACAAGCAAATGTCCCCCTGGCATGGCCTGTCCCTTAGTACCGTCCTGCACCTCTACCCTCACCCGCAGGTAGGTGTCACACTTGCTCTTAATTTCGAGGCCTGACTGTGAGTGAACCTTTTTCAAGAGGCGCAGATAACCTGGAGTAAGACAGAGTAACAGATTACAAACAAGGTTTAAAAAAAAAAGTTTGTGCTTCAGTTATTAAAATACAAAAATCCCATGCAGAGATTGCAATTAGGATTAAAAAAATGAATATCAGTATTAAATTAATACTTTAGTTATAGCCTACATTTTAACCAATTTCATTATCCAAAATACAACACAAATTTATAACCGACTTTAGTTAACATTTAGCTAATTACACAATTCTTTGAAATATACTTACAACTAATAATTTAAATAACTTGTATATTTTGTCGTTCGTTTTATATAGAAATCCGTTATATTATTTAACATGGTTCCATTAAATATAATTATGATTATAAAATGTTAAATATAATTATTTAAAAAAAAAAAAAAGTCATTCAGTACCTAAGTATGGGCTACTTAAAATGGACACGGACAATTGGATTTTTTTCATTTTTTAACACATCCTCTACATAGGATTAATATTTTCAGTATTCCATCTAAAGCAATGCCTTGACTTGAATCATAACCAGAAATTAATATTAATAATAATAATAATAATAGACGTGAGGACGGGAAGCGACTTGATTCAGTCGGAGGTCGTGTCATTAATCTCTATAGTTTACTTTGCACACTCCAGTTGAAAAGTCCCCTGGGTTTCATTTAATTCCCCTGGCTCTAATGTCCTTCCCCGGCAGCATAGCGGGTGAGGGGGGCAGCTATATTTAATCTCTCAGAGTGGGATGGAGCTGCCGCTGCACCACATCAGCCGGCTAAATAGCATAATTATGTTTTTCTTTGCTGATCCCTCTAGGAGTTTAAGCATTCGATGCAATGCCCCGTGTGTGCATAAGCCCCTTCTAGAAGTTTAAAAAGCAGCAATTCATATTCTCAAAGACAGATGGTTACATTTTTCCTCCCGAATTAATCTAATAAACATGCATTCACCTGAACTGTTACATTTTTAGAAAATATCCTCTCTTTTAATGCTGATATGCCAGGCTTAAATATTGAAATATCGATAATAATTTACGATCTCATTTTACGCATGATGAAAATCAATTGGATATTTCAACTGGTAGATGGGGATTGTGTAAAAGCTGATTTTTACGCATACAGACACAATAGGGTGAGTCTTTTGAACACACTGAAGATGCCTAATGTACTCTGTAAAGGTCGTGTATGTGAACTTAAACTAGTTGTCTTTGAGTGGCTGTAATGCAAAAATAAATAAATAAATAAAATAATAATAATAATAACAACTTTAAGATATTTTCAAAGGTCAATCACTAACACGTGACTTAAATCAGTGATCGACTAATTTAATTTGCGGTGTTGAGGGTAGTATATTATTATAACGAAAGACACATAGGGATATTGTTATTCGCTCTATTGTCATTAATAGTTTTAGTCTGCACCCTATACATTAAAATCGCATATGCTCTGTGTACACTTTAAACACAGGCTTCAGTTATCTTCAACTTGACACAATGTATTAATCTAGTAAGCTTTTAGATTCGGGTCGGCCGGTCCGTTCTTTTGTGAGAATGAATAACCGCACGGACTCCGCAATGATCCCACACGACTTTGTTCAACTTTTTTCCCGCGTCTCGGTCTCCCTCTCTTCCAGCTGAATGGGTCTCAGTCTCATTGTTCGGAAGAGATCCACAGTCACTGTGTGCATGTCAAGTGAGCGCAAGACAGTTCCCACGTGTAAAAAAGAGAGACCGAGACGAATCTAACCGATAGGCTAAATAAAGAAAGTATATGCTGAAATAAGATTTTAAAATGTAAATTCGCTGTTCTGCGAAGAAACTTTACTGCAGCGCTACAATACGTAAAAGGAAAAAAGTAGCATACAAAAAAGCCAAGTTACCAGAAACGACTTCATCCTCGATTTTCCTTAATAATATTAAAAAACTCTAAAAATTAGCCTATTGTCATTATTCTTTGGTTATATATCTGGATTAATTTCAGAGTTCAGAGTATCTGAATAATACGCTATATCGAACAAGGATAGGGGAAAACGAAAATTTAACGAAATTACTCATACAAAATTAAAATAGCGTTTACTGCAATAATCCCCAAGCTGTTAAAAATACAATGGAAAGGCGAGTGTCGACAGGCCCCTTGCTAACAACTATTTGCTTTCATTAGAAACATGACATCAGCTTATTCACGCAGCAGGAAAAAACATCTCTTATTTTCTGAGAAACTGGACCAACCCAAGTCAGAATGAATAGAGAAGTAAGTGGAGAGACAAAAACTAATGATTTTTGGGCACATTTACATTAACTGGGAAAGATAACGGGATTGGAAATAACTTAATAAAATTGTACTTATAAATATATATTAGAAAATATATGTACCATGCAGCATTTTAGAAAGCCGCGCACTCATAATGAACGCACTCAAAAATACAAAAAAAAAAAAAAAAAAAAATTATAATAATAATAAAAATAATAACAACAATAATAATAATCACTCCCTCTTTATATGCTACATTTCTAAATATTACGCGAATTGTTAGTAAATTTGTGGGGTAAAAATGCAGAACTGATCCTCTAAAATTCAGTGTATGGTAAATATCCTCTGGGTATATTTCCTAAACGTGTTTGCATACATCATTCAGCAATAGCATTTCCACGCTCTACAACCACAAAACCAAGCACCAAATTAACATTTTTATGAACGAGGGTCTGTTGCATCTTAGCTTAATACATCACGACAGACACGAGTTTAAAACAGAAAATTTGATCTTAAAACATTCACGCGTAAAATTACACCTGCCACGTAATCGAGCACTGAGCGACTGGGCCTCTCCAGAAAAACAGGTAAAGTCTATGGCGTAATCAGAACCTGTTGATAAAAATAATCGCTAAATCACCGTTAAAATGCACCGGACCAAAACGTTCCAAAACGGATTTCTGCATAATATCGACAGTCCACCTGATAACAGCCAACGACTACTTGATCCCTCCACACTAACACGACTCCAGCTGAGTCGAATCAAATTCAGCTCGAATGTGTAAAAGGACACCCATTTATTTGACCTGCTTATAATATGCGCTGGGACATCTGTGCGAGGCAGCAGAGCAAATATGGCCAAATTCAGGACTGTTTTCCCCCTTTCTCTGTCTCTCCTTGAAGTGAACAATATGTCGGTTGATTAGAGCTAGTTTGTTTAGAAAAATAGAGAGACTAGAAAAAAAAAACTGCTTGAGGGGACTAATGTCGGAAGAAAGGCTGCGTTTTAAGAGTGAAAAAAAAAATACAGAGAAATAATCGCAAAAACTGTGTGAGTGAATAATTCTTTTCAAAACATCATCCTCACCCTCGATTTAAAAAAAAAAAAACTGAAGTGGAGTGGCCTCTTCAGTGCAGCATGCTGGGAATACCTCCTCCCTTTTATTTAATCATCCAATCCCACTGAGGAACCTCTTAATTAATTATGGGTGCTAAAAATTCACACCAGCTGTTTCTCTCGTACTCTCTCTTCACTCAGGGGCGAAGAGTGTGACGCGGCCATGGGGCGTAATTTTCACAAATTAGCCCATTTTCTCCACCAAAAATCGAGCTCCTGTCAAGGCTGTTCTGACGTATATCACTTCGCGGGCTCTAACGGCAAGTAGACGAGGGGGGAAGGAGAAGTAAGGAGCGGCTTTTCGGCAAAAAGTCACGGCCCATTCGACACTTATAAATCGTTCGTGTTAAAGGAACATTTTAGATAGGCAGACGTACATTGTAAGTTGAGCCAGATGAAGTGACAGGCTGTGATTTACTGCTATTTACCCCCACTTTAGCCTAGACTTCACCCACTGTTTTCCTATTGCCCGCGTGCGGCTCTCTGGGGAGAGATTACACGTGTCATTTTCAGCTTTCTGATGTTTTAAGTGAAACCTCCATTTTTTTCTTTCTTAACGAAGAATAATGATAGGAGCGCGTTTTTGACAATTATTATGAAAAGAGTAAATCAATAGTTCGTTAATTCAGAAGAGACAGTAAAAAATATAAATAAGGCTTTATTAGTTGTGAAAGTAAAACCTCAGTCATATGTTTATGAGCTCTTTTAAAGATAATATTTAGTAATATGACACAAATACACTTAACTATATATATATATATATATATATATAGGTGTGTCTAGATGTAATCTAGATGCAGATGTAAACTAAGATTAAACCACACAATAAATTTATCTCTCATTTCTAATTTCCAGCTTTGGATCAGAGACTGGATGTAACCCTTCCTTTACCTGTCCAATTAAACTATTATGTTGCCAAATTAAATTTAAAAATAAATCAAAGACGATCAGTATCACAAAAACAGAAACAGAAAAAGCAGAACAAATTTAACGTTTACAACGAGTATTCAATATTTAACCTGCATAATAACAACAACATTCAGAAAATACATCTGGACAATCCATTCATTTTATGTGAAGTGGCATTTGACATAAAAAATGATCTTCAGCTCTGTGCATCTGGCATATTCACTTTAACAATAATTGTTTACTTATCATGTTTTCTCTATTTACTATACTCTGTCACTACTATTAATGGTAAGCACATGTAATATGAAATATCATCGAAAGGCGAAGCCACACAAGGATGGAAACATTTCGTTTTAACACCGATATAAACTCTTTTTTCACTGCAGGGAAAGAAAACAGGGACAGTTTTCAACACATTAGGCTCAAGTCCTAAGAGTCCCACCGCACCACTTTGCCTAGATAAGCGGCTAGTATTATTACATTCTTAATGGTTCAGATTAAGATTGATGAACTGTTTTCTTTTGGGCACTACACAGGGTCCACGAGAACGGGGGGAGAGGAGAGGGGGACGGAGGAAAGAGGGGATGAAGGGAGGTCTACAAGCTGCCTGTTTATTTACATTTGGCCTTTTTAAATGATCCCTTTCTTCTAGACATCTGTTCCACATTATGACACTGATATTTAGCCTAATGGCTGTTCTGATGCGCTGCACTGTGAGATAGCAGGAGTAAGCGGCCATTATCTGCAGCCCACCTGGGGAAGAAAGCCAAGCTTGATGATGGAAGTTATGCAGGAGAATGAGGGGCAATCATCTTTTTTTTTTTTTTTTTTTCCTTTTTTTTTGGGTGGAAGAAGCTGACCAGTTTTTCACAGAGAATTTTCCCCTCTCAGGCTGATGGATGCAAATGTAAGCTCTGTAATTGGATCAGTTCCCCAGATACAGATAAATGGCTGCTGCTTTACTGGGGTTATTTTGAGCTACGTGAAGACAGCAGTGTGTCTCTATGTGTGTGTGTATGTGTGTGTGTGTTTAGGCAACATTAATGAGAAGGAGTTGAGACACGTTTTACTCAGTCACAACACTGTGCGCCTGGACCTACTGTACACATTCACACACTAAATGAGGAGGAGGCAGCACTGCCCTGTGACTGTTTTCTTTCAGGAACTTCACAGGGTGTTGAACTCCCACACACGCCAATTAAGAGAAGGCACTTGCTGATGATGTACAACTAGCAATTAACAAATGTCAGGCCACACCAAAAAAAGGCTTTAAAATCCCTCCAGCAAGCTCAAATACAGGTATTTCAAATTTATTCGCAGAACAGATAATAAATAGAATAATTTTTTTATGAAATGCTTGCTTAAAGGGACAGTTCCCCACAAAAGTAAATTCTGTCATCTACTCACCATCATTCAAAATCTATGTTTAGAGTTTAGAGGGGTTTTAGAAAGTTGAAAGTTGAGTGTCCAAAACAACAATGTATCCCCTTGACTTTGTTAGGAAGTACTTAAAATTTCTACAAACTATGTTTGGAATGGACAACGCTATCTCACGACCAATTCATACGTATTTTACAAGGTGGCTAAATTGTACGAATGAAGTCACCTCATAAAATACATACAAATTAGTCAAAAAACCTTGTAAAATACGTACAAATTGGTAGTGAGATTTTTTTTTTAAAAAAATTTTATAGTACAAGGTGCAATAAACTGTAACACCGTGTCTACACTGGACACGGTGCGGTGCGACGCAACAAAATACAGTAGAACCCATTGTAATCAACGATACTGTCTACACTGAATGCGGCACGGTGCGGCACGACACAACAAATTCCCGACAGTAAACTGCTGCCGCGTTCTATTTATGATGTGCTCACACAAAGTTCAAATGATTTGCAACAGTCGCTTTGTCGCATCCAGTGTAGACACGGTGTAAAACTTTTTGTGCTACAAAAGCAGCTTGTTTAGGTTTAGGATAATAAATGTAAATATAATTCGTACGAATGAAGTACAAATTCAAACTAATTAGCCACCTCATAAAATGCGTACAAATTAGTCAAAAAACCTTGTAAAATACATACGAATCGGTAGTGAGATGTTTTGTACGATTTCCGTTAGGGGTAAGTTTAGGGGCGGGGTTAGGGGTGGTCATTCGTATGAATTCCTATGAATTTGCCACCTCGTAGAATATGTATGATGTTTCACAAATCGTATGTATGTGTACAAGTGAGTTTGTACGAATTTGTACAAATTAGCCACCTCGTCAAATATGTACGAATTGCTGTGAGCTCTAGAATGGCACGAGTAAGTAAATGACAAAATTTCATTTGGGTAAACTATATCTTTAGAATATTAGATCTTGTTTATTTTTGTTTATTTGTCCACTGTCTCTGTCCACTTTATTTTGCTTATTTTAAGCCATTTACTGGGAATGTGCGAGACTTCTGGTTCGTCAACCGCCATTAATTAACACCTAGTACAATTTGCAATAAACTGTAAAACTTTTTGTGCTACAAATCACTTTGTTTATGTTTAGGTTAATAAACGTAATAATATAACAACTACCAATATAACGCAGTGTTTTTGTATAGATAAAAAAGCTCAAAGCGGCTGAAAAATACGGTGAACATGTCAATGGCTTTCTGTCTTACTGACAACGAAGTATTTTTGTTCTTTTCCATTCGTTTACTAAACACCTTCTAAACCGAGTATTTTGGTTGCACGCCAACTGAGAGAGTGTTGGCTAGCTCTCTGATTAGCAGTGTGCTTTACAGCCAAGCAGAATAGGTAATCTCATCAGCAAGGCTTTTTCAACTGATAAAACGCCAACTGTGGCCTCTCTTCAACCTCCCGTGCTGGAGCTCGTCCCCTCCCTCCAGACAGGACCCTGCCAAATACATTAATACCTGTTACCCTGCAGCAAAGGGGGCAAGCCTCAGCCCAGGCTCAAATAATCGATTGACCTCATTTTCGATGAAGGCGCCATTTCCAGTCTGAGAAGTAATTCTCTGGCTGAGAATGCCAGAGCCATCTGGGCAAGATAGGTGTAGCGTGGCATGATTTCACCTGCCTGCCAAACACAGAGCAAAGGGGCCACAGTACAACATTGTGCTACAGAACACAGGAGAGATTTCAACACAAGCTCATTTCAGTCTGATTACCATTCAGGTGAGCCCTGGCAATGACGGTCACATAACAAAAACATTGCTCTTAAGGTACGTTTTCTTTTCAGGGTAACATGGATTCACGACAATGTCGAATACCGAGGTTTTGATAAATGGGTTAGTTTACCTTAAAAATTAAAATCGTCATGATTTTTTTTTTTAAAAATGTCTCAGTGTCTCAATTTTCTTTTCGTTTTCATCCATACAATGACAGTCAATCGGGTCCCCTGCTGTTTTGGACCCCATTCAATTTCATTGTATGAACAGTCTTCAAAATATCTTCTTTTATGTTCCACGGAAGAAAAGAAAGTCATAGGCTTAAAATGACATGTGGGTGAGTAAACAACAAAATTTCATTTTTGGCTGAACTATCCCTATAAAGAATAAAGTAAAAACTCTTTGCAAGTAGCTATTGCTCAACATTTCTGAATGTTTCTGTGTGTGTGAGCTGAAGTTGATGCTGTTGCTCACCCTTCAGATTTTGTCTGGATCTGATTTATTAGCTTGTCAGGAGAAGCATTGTTGGAGAAGGCAATCAAAAAGCACTTACCTAGCCCCAACTAAAATGAACACTTTTTCACTAGCTAATTTCTGCTACTCCCATGGAGGGGTTGGCAACTTGTTTGATGAGGCATAAAATGATGATAAATGAATTTATTGCTCCACTGATCGTCAAACAGTGGTAGTATATACTTCTTTTCTGATAACACTTTGCAGAGATCTGTCGTCATTCTTGGATGGGCAGTGGGACTAGTTTTTACCCCCCTTAACCTATCTGACCCCAGGTCAGCTTGTGTGGAACTGAGCCTGCGCCAGTGGAGAAGCAAGACAAAGGACAGTTTAATAGGAGGTTAAACTGGAAACAGGAGTGAGCTCCTTGCTTTGAGGGACACATGCTCTCAACTTTCAGTCTCTGATCAGTGTGTGGGAAAAGACAGAAGTAATCAGATATCCGCCCCTCTTTTTCTTTTTCTCTCTTCACCCTCACTCTTATTTTCTGCCAACCATCTCCCTAAAAAAAAAACAAAAAAAAAGACAAGGCGGAAAAAGACACTACTAAATGGAAGTCAATAAAATGAGTGATAGTGAAAGTGGAATAAAAGCAGGATATAAGAAATATTTCATAAGTCTATTCATTTAAGCAGCCATTCTAAATCCCAACAATGATTAATGACCTTCGGGGGGTATGTAAGCGGTCGCCATGGGGTCAGAAGCATTTATGAATATTCGTTAAACAATCCCTGCGCCCCCCTCTATCAGTTCTTGCACAAATCAGAGACTGTTATACTATAATAATAATAATAATAATAATAATAAAAGAAGAAGAAGAACAGTATTAATTAAAATAAAAAAAACAAAAAAAAAAACAAAATACAAAGTGTGAAAAATAGTCTATTATTATTAGGGCTGCCAAAAGATTAATTGCGATAAATCTGATGCAAAATAAAAGTTTGTGTTTACGTAATATATGTGTGTGTACTGTACTATATTTATTATGTACATATGAATACACACAGATGCATGAATATATTCAAGAAAAATATGTAATATTTACATATATAATATATCTATATGTACATATAATCTAAATATATATAGACATATAAAATCATATGTCAAAATTATACACTTTACATATACAGCTTTTTGATACAGAAAGAAAGACTATATTCTCAGATATTTTCTTTCAGCCCAGGAAAGGCAAGGATACACTGGCACATTTCTTATTTTATTTCTCCCCACCAGTCCTTTGGCTCCACGTTCTTTTTTGTCTCATTCTTTCCCTCCCTCTATTTCTACAAATAAAACTAATTAGATTGGTGCTTTAAATATGCCAAAGCACTCAGCATCAAACAGCAAAAGCAATTACTGACGGAATATGTATGGATGGAATATGTAACTACCGCACGAGCGTAAAATATGATACTAAATAAGCTCAACAATAAAAGAATCGCGAGACACAGGTTATGACGTGTGCTATTTTCCAACATCGGTGTCATCAATCTGCCAAACCGGCAAGTACAATGTGATGGTTTTACTGAACAAAGGTGGTGGAAACAGCTTCTCTGTAAATCTAATCTACATTACAGACTGTTGCATTCAATGTAAATGTTAACGTTTACAGCTTTTCAAATATGAATTTGCTCCAGAGTCTGGTCCTTTTATACTGATACTCGCTACGGAGAAAGACGGGCAGAGGATTGTGATCACGATAACCTCATTCGCAGCGATGGTGGATATAAAGTGCATTTGTCAAGAATGAGAGAAAGTTAGGAAGAAGAAACAGAAAACATTAAGACTCACTAAGCACAGACTGATATTGCTTTCATTTTTTTTTACTTTTATTCACATACTGACAGAAACCTAATCAGGGGAATCCGAATAAGCAGACAATTCAAATAAATTGTTAATAAACATCCTAATCTGACTAAAGAAGGGTGGCTATTAAAGATTAAATTGTCAGACTGAGGCACAGCGGTAAAATGATCTTTTTAAGCAAGCGTTTTGCTTGACAATCCATTTCAATTTTCCAAACAGTGAGAATATGAGCAGTGTTATTTAATGCTGCGCGTCTCTTCAGCTGTGCCAAAACTCACAACAACTTCTAATACAAAATAGCTCTCATACAAGAGAGCAATTCTCTGCTGAAAAATTAGGATGTGAAATGTAAATTTGAGAATTTAAACTGCTACCTTTTATTGACTTGAGTTGCGAACATTTTCTTGCACATTGGTAAGAAAGGTTTGCTGCTATAAATATTAAGCATAATGGCTATTCAATTCTTGCTTAATTTAGACAAGATTAAAACCCTAAACACACACTCCATTACTTCTAGAAATAAAGACATCTCTCCCCTGTCCTTGACCTGTAGACTGACTCAGCCCAAATGTAGCTCGTTCATTAGTGTTTCTGCCTGACATTAGTTTATACATCACAAGTATTGACACACACATATAAAAACCCATAGATGTCATACACTAAGAGGGCTCAGCCCTATGAAGATCTCCATCATAGCACATGCGCACAAACCTTATCACTTGAACAGCTCAATACTGTGCAGGTTTTGGCTGATTTATGGGCCGGATTGTGGGGGTAAATCACTGAACATGTATTAGGCTGTGTAATATGCATATGGCCAGTTGGCCTTAGTTTGGGTGCGTAATTGCTTTGATGTGGGCTATTAAGACTAAGAGCATATGATTTTAGTGTCTGCCCTATATTCTTAACAATGATTACGATGATCAATACATATGATTTGTATGTCGCTGGTCATCGATCGGATACAGGAGTCGTTGCCCTTCGCTGAAGGAGCTTTGATAATGTCACCTACATTAGAGAAGGATATAGAGTAAGAGACAGAGGACAGGCCGTACACTAATTTTAACCATTTGATGCAGAAGTTATTCAATCAAAAAAAAAAAAAAAAAACCTAAATTCTAGAAAAAAAAAAAAAAAATCTTTCCCAGAATTGTATTTTAGGATTGTTACATATCTGACAACTATAGTGGATACCATGCATTAGGGGTTGTAATGTAAGCCAATAGCAATTTACAGGGAAGCAAAAAAGATAGAAATAACCATTACTGCATAAAATTGTTGTAAAATAAAGTACCACAAAAAAAATTATACATCTAGGCTGTTTCCTAGAAGGCAAGGGAGGCAGTGTCTCCTTAAAATATTGGATGAGAAAAAAAAGTAGTATAAAAAATAAAACAATGCGAATATTACAAAATGTGACATTAAAAAGTGTATAAATTACAAATTTTTCAAAGCAACATTGTCCAACAGCAACATTAGCATGTGAAGTTATAACGGGAGTCCACGTGTCTCACGCTTCTGTTTTAACAGACGCCCCTAAACATGTAGTGAGTTTGGTGGGGGGTAATTGAGAATGAATGGAAGAAAGTCATGTGAGAGGCAGCAATGCCTCCATCGCGATACGATTGGATGGTTATGGTCGGCTTTGATTGGTTCACGTCTCAATGAACAATATAATGGTGTTAAAGGAAAGACTAATTTATAAAAGTAAGTAAACAACTCCCAGATTTAGATATAACCACTTTGTTATGTCAAAATAAGACTTAAAATGGGACGAAAACAAAATCTGTGGGAACTTTTAGTGAGTAATCAGCTTGGTGAAATTTAAAATAAATCTCCATGTCTGTGATCAGTGTTCACCGAACTTTGATGACTGATGATCCGAAAAATTCAAAAATAGTTAAAATTTAACGTTTAAAAAGAACAGCTGAACATAAGTTAATATAAATAAATTACATCGTTTAAATTGTTGATAAATGTAAAATGCCTAAAAAAACTAACTTGATGACAATCATACTTAGATTTAATAAACAAAATACTGATTACACTGTTAATGTAAAAATAATAAATTGAATTGTTTTTTATTCTTCTTTTTCTGAAGTGCAAGTAAGGTTTATTTAACCACAAAAATGTGGCTGACACATCAATTTACATTTGATTTAAAAAAGAAACAAAACTTTAAGATTTCAGAACACCACAGCACAACAATGACATATCTCTTATGTACAAATTATATATGATACTGGACTAAATTGTTTAGTTCAAATATTTAATTAAAACGTCATTATTTTTCTAATTAGTCTTAAAAATAGTAATAAATAAAAACTGAATGGCTAGGCTGTGTAATGTACATACAGTAACTATAAATGTGTCCAAACACTTCTGTGGTCACTGCAAGTAAACGGAATATGAATGACAACCCATGAAAGCATCTCAGCATATTTTCATATTTAGAAAAAAAAGACAGTAGTCAGGTTTTTGCGGTTCATGTAAACACAGCCCGTGTTTACAAAGGCCACACACACTGGGATTGTCTGGGTGTCTGTCTCACATACTGTGAGACAGTTTGTTTTTTAATGCAGACAATGTTCAAATCTGTCTGACTCTTGGTGTCTCCCCAAGGGCATCCTTCAAGAAACAACATGTGCAGAGATGTGCATTCAAGAGCTTTTCCAATATCACTGCAATCTCTCAAGGTAACACTGCAATAAAACTGTTTTATATATATAATGAGGCACAGCATAAAAATAAAATATGCAATATTGTTGTTGGTAATTTTTGTAATCATGGGAAATCATGTAAGCACTCCCACCCACACACACAAAAAAGTTTGAGCAGAAAAGCAGAAAAAAGTCATATTGTTTTGACTTTAAAAACGTGCACCCTGATCTAAAAGACGTTACAAACCACCTGGTAAGACTGCGAAGACATCCTTTGTGTCGTTTTCTAAGGCTATGCTGCTTAAAGCATGATTAATAAGCTTGGCTGTCAGAATAATTAATATTCAATGAAGCCAGCATGGATGTCTGCAGGATGATGTGGCTTCAGAGGAGATAGGCCTGAACAGGGAAGCCCTCTAGAAAAATTCCTTTACATCACACACTCTTTTCACATCTGCTGCATGTTTTGAGCGTTTCACTGAGTGAGTTTTTGACAGACACAACAAGAATGACACCTCTATGTTCCCTCCCAATCCAACTCGACTCTTACACAGATGAAGAAGAGGATAAGAGAGAGCAAGGTTTACGAGAACGAGGCGCAAACTACTTCAACTGTTTTGGAAATACAAGGCCATGATACATGAGCCGTGTTCACAGATTATACTTGTAACTTTGTTGGTTTTCATCAGTGCTACTTCGAATTGGTTGCGGCGGTAAAGAAGGTATTTGAATATGTTATTGTAGTTATATTAACCTGGATTAACATTTTATTAGTACTACTTGCATCTCTCTATTTCTCTCTCTCGCAGTTTTATCAAAGTACCTATGTTAGACACGGCTGCTGGGGGACCTATTAGCAGGCAATGCTGTGTAATCAATAAAGAACACATCAGAGAAAGAGAAAGAGAGAGAGAGATTAGTTTCAGCTTACTAGCTTCATTAGTAAACTCACACTGAGGTCATGACCTGCTGGTTATTCCCATCACTCTTATGTTGCCTGGATCGGAGTTGCAGCCCTTTCAGAAATTTACTTTGCACTATAGGAACAGACTCCTCCTGCTTCCCATCGCTGCGAGGCGCAGAATAAAAGTTTGTTTACAATGCAGCTTTCTGAAAGTGTGGAAATGTTTTATTCCTTGCTATCAGCATGGATGAACTACATTATTCAGGCACAACTGAATATCTGTTTACACAGTTAAGCCCTTTTGGGGTCTTGTTGGTGATCTCAACACTCTGATAATAAGCTGATACCATGTTATCACATATTTGTGCAATTATATATGTGTGAACTCATGCATAATGATTAGGGATGTAATCAATGGATATTTCCTGATTTGATTCTGATTTACAAGTGCTTGATTCATTCTGAACATGAAGGTTTTACAGGTTTGGAACGACACGAGGGTGAGTAATTAATAACAGAATTTTTATTTTTGGGTGAACTATCCCTTTAATTTAGATTAATCGGGCAGATTCAGATGGTACCTTAAGAGCCCTAAGTTTTAGAGTCCTAAATGAATTGGCTGACAAGAGTAATTTGTTCATGAACCGGACTGTTATATTTTTTACCCAGCCCTAATAACGACAGAAACATCAGAGAGTTTTCTTTACGGTTTTCACAAGGCAACAATTTCTCTTTCATACACACACACACAGACTCTCACCTGTGTTTCGACTTGTCAACAGTCTCAAGTTCCACCCAGTCCTAACATTAAGCAGACTGATTTCTGTCTGCAGGGCGGGTCAAAGTTTGAGTGAATTCCACTGTCCCTGTGTTTATGTGTAAACTTTTCAAAGGCTGAAAACAAGGCAGAGACACCTCACACCACAGAAGCACTCTGCCATTACCAGCTCCGACACAAACCAGACAATTACAGCAGACTGATACAGTCTGAGTCGCTCTGGAGACATTGTCTGCGGTAAGGAGGTTTGCCATTGAGAACGGAGGAAGAGGGGGAGTGCAACCTTTTAAATTTGGGCAATTGTACGACACAACACTGGATACCCGGCTGGTGCCCACGGCTCCCTCCTCCCGCTGTTAAATTCCAGCTTAAGGACCCTGCCAATCATTACAGTGAATGCGGTTCTCTCCAGGCTTGTGCTGGAAACACTGCATCTCTGTCAACCCCTACATTAACCCAAACACTATCGGCCTGCTGATCATTTTCATGTTTGATTGCTGCTGGTTCTTATGTTGTTGGTGAAGGCATATATTAAAAAAAAAGTTGGTGAACGGTATAATCAGACATCTGACCGCAGTCTGGGAACACTTCTTCAGGAAATTGCCACCAGTAATCAGAGGAGAGGACAGGCCTAACATAACGCCGATCCCCAGCTGAATTACACATCAATATTATATTTTAAAAGAGTGTCTGTGTTTGTATTTGCGTGTGCGGTGACAATCCGTCAACAATATTAGCATTTAGGCGGCACCATGGGAAAAGATTCCCAGGTACTGAGCTGCTGCCATTGGCCTAATCCTCAAAAATATCCTTTTACAACACAATGACTGCCTGTCAAGTGGTGGCGTTCCATGTATATGTTCACCACAGAGTGAAAAGAAACCAAAGGATGATTTTTCAATTGGCGACCTCATTATCGCTGATTCCCCTGACTAGCCTCCACAGAGCGGGAGAGAATACAAACGCTTTCCTAGCATACATCGGACTGAAATTGTACACGGCAGTGGTTCGTTCACACCCAAAGCCACGGTGACAGACACAGTACAAAGCCACAGCACTCATAGAATCCACCCAGTAAAAAATGCATGCAGTGTATGAAATATGCATACCATCCTATGTCACTGTCTGCCACTGCCGCACATGCGTGCCACGCTCGCATGGAGTAGCATCCATGTTCTTGCCCTCCTTCTCTCTATTTCCTGCCTTTAATGTGTGTTGACACAACAGTAACGGCTGTGGAAATAATTAAACGGAGGCTATTGTAAATCTATTCAGTCGGGACCTCACTACACCACTCATTTGCTTTACTCAAGCGACTAGCATGAGAATAGCAATAAAAAGCACTTGCAAAAAAGGGAGAGACACCGCACACCAAGCAATATTGTTTAAGAATTAAACGCCCCAAATATCTTCAGGAAATAGGAGTGTTTTGCTATGGATGCAGCCTAATCGCTTAAGTCATGGTGGTTTGAGGGGGAATGTTTTCATGTTTTAAGAGGCTTGGTTCCACTTTCCTCCACCACAGAAATCATTCTACACAGGAGCTTCTTTCTCTCTCTCTCTCTCTCTCTCTCTCTACACATGGATGCATGGAGGGGTATACAACTAAAATGCAGAGTTTTTTCAAGATACAGCGAATGTAAATAATATGAAATCAATTTAAATAAATATATAAATATATTTATAATAATAAAAGATCATTCAGAAGTTTGGATTTTTTTTAAATTGTTTTTTAAAAGTCTTTTATGCTCACCAAGGCTACAATTATTTGATAAAAATAGAACAAAAACGGACAAAATGTGATAAAAAAAAAAAAAAAATGCTGGTTTGATGCCTAAGAAACATTTCTTATTTTCAATTAGTTGTGCTGGCTAATACTGAATACAGTGATAAATTTAGAAAATTCCAAAGAACACCATTTATTTGGAATATATATAATTTATTTAGTTGTTTACTTATTGTTTTGGTATTTTGTAATTGTTTATGTTTCTTTGTAAAAGTCTTTAATGCTTATACTAAATATATATTCATGTACTAAATACTTATACTAAATATATATTAATATGCTTATGTTAAATACTTTTAATAATAATAATAAGAATAGTAAGAAAAATTAAAATGAAACAAAATGAAATAAAATAAAATAAAATACTGTTAATAAAATTTGTAAAATAAAATACAGCGACAACTACATTTTGAATAGCAGTGTATATTTACATGACTTTTAACAAATAAAGTGTATGTAAAAAAGGCACTGTAATCAGTTTAGGCAGCCGAGATGAGATGTTTCAGCCCAGATGTTTTTTTGAGATCTATGCACCATTGGCTGTCAGAATAAATGAATAAATAAGCTTTCCATTGATGTATGGTTTGTTAGGTTAGGACAATATTTGGCCGAGATACAACTATTTGAAAATCTGAAATCTGAGGGTGCAAAAAAAAAAAAAGGAAAAAAACCCCCCGAAAAAAATCACCTTTAAAGTTTTCCAAATGAAGTTCTTAGCAATGCATATTACAAATAAAAAATTAGGTTTTGATATATTTATGGTAGGAAATTGACAAAATATCTTCATGGAACATGAGCTTTACTTAATATCCTAATGATTATTGGCATAAAAGAAAAATGGACAATTTTGACCCATACAGTGTATTGTTGGCCTTTGCTATAAATAAACCTGTGGTACTTATGACTGGTTTTGTGGTCCAGGGTCACATATAGGTTCAGCCAACAGCATAAATTTGGGTTGGAACAACCTGAAAGTGGCAGTGGTGAAGCTGCAGGCTCAGAGAAGTAAGTAAATAAATAAATACATAAATAAAGATAGATAGATAGATAGATAGATAGATAGATAGATAGATAGATAGATAGATAGATAGATATCAACTGTGGTCTGATTAACATTTATATATACATGCTAGACAAAGCTGAGCTACACTCACATCATCTAGGTCTGTTAATCCGACTTAAGGAAAAAAAAAAAACCCAGACCAACAGACCAAACAGACCAACTGTATTAAAGCATTTTAAAGGGAAAAAAATCTTTTAGTCTGACTGAAACTGCACATTTTTGGTGCATGTAAACATTTATGGGATGTTCAGACAAAAAGACCTTAATTTGCATGCAAAGGACTATGCTGTTATATAACAGGAATTGATGGGCTATCAGTGACTCAGAGAGATGAAAGGTGGATCAGTTAGTATCAGTTACCGAGGCAGTCAAAGTTTAGCCTCGCAGCTAGAGGTAACACCATAATCCCCCTTAAACCTCTCCTCTACTGTACTCACAATAGCTCTCAAGTGTGTGTGCGATGGGAGTCTTAGACTTGCCCACCACCCTGTGGCCATATGGGTCTGCTGCCCTGCCTCTCAGGTATCTGCTTCAAGTGTGTGTTACCTGAAGGACAGGTGTGTGTTACAGAGCAGCGTGGCAACAGGTGGCACTAGTGAAGTGTCTGGACTGACTGGCTCCAGTGACTTTGTGACGGTGCCGGGACAGTTTACCTCGGCCTTGTTCGAAGGAGCGCTACACAATAAGAGCTGTCACGAGGCATGTAATGTGTGGTTGAAAGTCTGAGTCTGTTCCTTGTTTTTTTTTTTTGGTCGGGAGCACTCAGGCCTAACCTTGATTGAGTTTCATGTGAAAGCGAACACTGCTTTCAAGTGCCAAATTTTTAACAGCCATTTAAATTGCCACAAGAGTTAGTTTTGTTTTACTTGCGACATCCACCCTTTCACACTATCCCAAAGCTCACGTCCCACCCTGCTCTCGGTCTCTTTCTTTCTTTCTCACACACATACTCTGGAACTTTCATTATGTAAAGTGGATAAAAATACTAACGCACGCTGTGAATTTATGGTTCTCTCTTAGCTGCCATGAAAAATATGAACGTTTTCAGGCTGCGCTCTGAAACCGGAGTAAGAAAACAGACGAGACCACAGAGTTTACACACACACCACAACAGCACAGGGCTCTCAGCGAGATCACTTGAAACACACAGACACATGCACAGAAACACACACTAAAAGGCATAGCGCTCTCAGAAAGATTTGCGCTAAAACGCACACACACACTGCAGATAGCAACGTAAATACAAAAACATAATGCAATTGCACAGAGACCGTGGTTAGACTGTAAAACCACACACATGCACACACTTACACACACAGACGTCTCTTTTATACTTCTTGACTTTTCCCCCAATGCTATTCACAAGTTTTAGATAGCATCAAACCTGGAGCACTCAAGTCTTGCCTCAAACCATTACTGGGCTTTTCTGATGGTTTACGTTATGCCATTTAAGTTCATTCTGCAGGGCATTACCCTCCAATCCTAACTTATTTTCCTGCTCTCTATAATGACAAGTGCTCTTCAGGGAGGAGAGCTATTTGTTTCTCCGAATATAATCTAGCGCTTCAGCTCTCTACATGAGAGCAGCGTCATGTAGCTACATGGTGACTCAGCTTGGTAAATCTGTCATTACCAAGCTAATGCTATGCTAATGTGCTCAAAGTGTCTGGCTTTAAAGACGTACGCTGCCAGTTGTGCTGTGACCCCAGGGAAGACGCTACAGAAAAAGCAAAGCCCTAGTGGGTCCAAACTAGTTGCCCTTTTCCTGATTTTGAATGTAGGGATAGGACTAGCACTGACACTAACATCGATCATATTTGAATAATAACACATTTTAAACACATGCAAAGCAATAAAGAAGAATTCTGTTCAA
>JAHKKF010375796.1:0-11991 GCA_019740295.1 Labeo calbasu | reverse complement strand
AACGAGCTTTGCGATTGACTGTACAAAGAGATTTGACAAGAAACCTGAGGTATATTTTTACAGACTGCTGAAAGCTACTGAAAAGAGAAGCAAATTAATAGCTGCAATTCAAAGAAACAAATGATCTCCAGGCAGCGAAACCCGAATTTGCAGTTATCATGTCATGTTAATATATTGAATTGTGCAGTAAAATCATATTCTATATATTGTATTATAGTATATCGTATTGACAACTCATCAACTAAATATTTACCATCTTAGATTCTGCATAACTGGATGTTTTTAAATAAACACTGACAAAAACTATAAACTATATATTACTATATATTTTTCAGCTGGACGATATGACGATATATATAACATTGATATAAGTGATCACCGGGGTTTAGACCAAACTATTTTGTATTTACAAAATTAGTTCACAGGCAAATTTGCTTTATTTATTTTCCCCGGCGTCAAAATCAGACACATATAAGTTAAATGTTAGTAAACGCGATTCCTGGCTGCATCAATATCCATTGACCACTGGATATTTGTTAAGTTGTTAGTAACATTATATCAAGTTAAGCAACCTTTAGTTTAAACTTGTTATCATTTGTTTTACTCGCGTTTTCACATCTTTCCTATTAAATCCATTCACGTTGAAGGCTCTTTTGCCACTCCGTCAGACTGAGGGGGCGTGTCCCGGCGGGAAAGTCACGTCAACGCATACCCTCTGTACTGTATAGCTGAGTTTTGCGATCAGGGCAGTCCCACGAATGGTTTTTAAATTCTTATTATTTTATTTGAAAAGTGAATCATTTTATTTTATTGACAAAATATTTTAGTTTGTCGTGTATATTTTTTCATTCGACCAGATAACATTTTAAGCTATTTATGGTCATGCCACCTACGGGGCATGTTGTCAGTTTTCACTTCCTTTCTTTTGAGGTAAATAACGAAAAACGTATACACTGTAATTATGAAACAAAGCGACATGTTTGTACAAGACAAGTGTGAAATTAACGTGGATAAAAATTATACTCTAAACCCCACGTGGATTTACACAAACTAAATAATTCAAAGTGTAAGGTTGTGCCCCGCGCTCCCCTATATTGCATTACAATATACATGTGTAACTGATCGCATTCGTCTTATTCACCTGATGTTCCACTTGAGATGGACTCTAACTGGTTATTTGGTTGCCAAGCAGCGCCGCAAATCCACGCACAATACAGTATTCATCAGATGTGCGCATTCAGTCCGACTCAGAATCAGTTTTATAATAAGCGCTATAAATTCCATTGACACAATCGCGATATTTTATGAGGAGAACGTCATCAACGACCCATATCTTTTTTTCTATATGGAAATATGACACCAAAGAGCAAAATGGCTGTCTAAAGAATCAAAAACAGAACATCAAAATTCAGCTGAAATATGCAACTTTTTGCTGTTGTTAGGATGCAAACTAACATTTTTGCAGGCTTTTTTCTGTTTAGAAAGTTCTATTCACTATCCAACGGTGGTCGATGAAAGAACTGCGAGGGGCGTCACGTTTCAATTCCTGTAACTTATGCAATAGATTTTTACACAATGCATCACTGTCCATCGACTACTCGTAAATTTCCACTCCTGCATTTTTATCCATGCTTCTATGTAGAGAAACTTTTGCATACGCTCAGTTTTCGTACAGTTACAGTATTACATTAGACTGGAATGCACAAGTCAACAAAACTATTAAATTGGTGTATTTCAGAGAAACTTTATGCGAGCATCCAAAACAATTAAACTTCTCACCTTTAGATGAACTCATTGTGATGTGATGTCCTTTCTGTACTCAGCACATGAAACTCTATTGTATGTGACGTGGTAAGTGGCTCATTGCAGGATCCAGCCTTCATATATGTGGATGCACACGCCCGATTCGTCATTCCAGTGTCATCCTATAATTGGATTAGAGTGATATGGGTGTGTCAACAAAAAATCAATATTTAACTTTAAAAAAAAAAAAGCTAAAGACCCAGGTGATATGAGGATAACAGTGCATGCATTCGTCAAGTATATATTTGATATAATTTCTTAACATGCTGATAATGTGTATCTCCACTATTCTTACCTTCTGCAAAGCCATTAGATGGTTTTACTGGCAGGATCCTGCATCTTAGTAGATAAGTTGGGAGCAGATATATTTACAGTGCTAAAACTGACTCGCACGCAAGCAATCAAAAAGAGCAATCAACAACTTTACATGTTATATAATAAGACACACACGTTCATGTAGGTACGCATGCTGCAAAACAGGGCTACAACGTTCAACATCTTCTAAACTCCCCAGTGTTGTTCTAAGTTCACATTAGTCTGTTGGAGTTTGCTGATGAAAGAAAGATATATCCTTCCACGTATGTTTGTCAGATTGCACAATGATCCCACGCACACGCACTCACAAGAGTGGAATGTCACAGGGTTCAAAAAATCGTGGAACAATGCGAATCTGTTATCTTATAGAATAAGTGTTTCCCATGGGAAAACAGAGAACTTGTGAATATTTGCATGCAAATGCTACGGTCATAAACTTATTGTTCAATTAATGCATTTTCATCAATGTTTGTACCAAAGAAATCTTTCCTGCAGGCTGCAGGCTTAGGTTAACCAAAACCTATACAATAAATCAAATCGGCATGAAAATGAAAAGGTACATGCACAACAAATGCGATTCAAACGAGATTCTGATGCACAGATGAGATGTAGTTTTCCATTCTTCAGCATCAGTACTCTTCAGGAGCGAGATATTTATAGCTAGAGCCTATAAAACGATAAACACAATACTGTATATCTGACAAATATTTAAATTATACAATAAAAAATGCTATAAAACAATAAAAAAAACCTCAAACGTTCTTAATGATTAATTTAGTTCTTTTTATTTATATTTACAGTATTTTCTTTTACAAAAATAACCCGTCACCAGAAACATGATCGATTTACAAAACAGAAATAAGATATAAAAGTACAAAAAGCTACAAAACGTAACATGAAGTCCAATTAATGTAAGCATGATAACAAATTTGAAACGACTGTTCCCTCATCAAGTTACAATCTATCAAATAAAACAAGTTTTACAATCCCAAAGCAAAAGATTCCATGAAGTCTGGCAAGACTACACGTTGTTTAATAACAGGCCTGTCCAATGGAATTGTACAAAGCTCCGCCTCCAAACCTATCACCTGCTTGGCATGCAAAACAAGGGTGAACAAGGGTGAACAAGGGTGAAAAACCAGGGTGAAAATGCATCAGGGTGAAACAACGTGATACTTGCCGAGAGAGCGAAGGTCACCGTTATGTTGCCAGATAGCGGTCTCTATTGGAACGTATGACTTCCGTCATAAACACGAGTCTTGCTTATCTGTTCATGGAATCGGTTCAAGTTTTAAGACTTTGATAAAAGCTTTAACATTCATTTACTTTTAAAAAGGAAAAGTATTATTCTTTAGAATGTATTAAGTTGCAATGCTACAGTACACATCAGGCAATTTGTACCATAAGAAAGCAAACACAAACTCAAGTGCAAACTAAATAGTAGGAATGGAACTTGATCTCACATAAAAATAAGCTTTACAGGACAAACAATTATGTAATAATGCCACTAAAAAAACAAACATTGAAATAAGTCAAAACACTCTAACAGTTAATTCAGTCTTGCCCCTTTTTGGAAAACAAAAACATATATATATATATATGCGTTACACTTTTTAAAAATGTAAGCATATTTGCTAATTATATTTAAAAACAAAACAAAAAAAGTTTGCACACCAGGTTTAAGAAAAATATTTGAAATACTCACATTTTAGCTTCGTGCGTTTTAACGTTGCCCTACTATTTCAAGCATGTAGCTGGCTGACTTATACATAGCATTTACTAAACAAACAAACAAAAACAAAAATGAACAGTACACAGTTTTTTTACACAACTGACTAGCAGTTATAGCTCCCTCTAGTGGTATGCTTGCATGTCTGGGAATGCAAAGTGCTACATTTATGAAGAGTGCTACAGCTGTAACTTCAAAACCCAGAAGACTAATTCGCCATTGGCTTCTCATATGGCTTTTATAATAGGATTTTTAAAGGAACAGTTCGTCCAAAAGTGAAATTCTGTCATCATTCATTCAACCTCAAGATATCTGTGTTTTAGCCATTGGACACAAAAGAAGATATTTTGAAGAACAATTGATGGTACCCATTGGCTCCATAGTATAAAAAAAACTCACTATGGAAGTCAAACTCTCCTCTAAATACCTTTTTTTCTGTTCTGCGTGGGAAATAAACTCATACTGGTTTGGAACAAGTTGAGGGTGAGTAAATGATGACAGAATTTTCATTTTTGGGTGAACTGTCTCTTTAAATTCATGAGTAAAATAAAAACTGTGGTACACATTACTTGATAATACTTGGAAGGTTTGTTGCACAATGTAAACTGCACACACTCACCCCAAATGTTCTTATTACGAACATATATTTTTAAAAATAAGCATAACTGCTTAAGTATCATCGATTCATGTTTACCACAGACCTTGTTTTGACATATAAAAACTCATGGCAAATAAGTTTTTGGGTTTTGACGTCACGACTGCACCACTCTATTAAAGTCCTCTTAGCAGCCTCAGTTGTCTTCCAACAGGAAGTTGAGTTTCAGAGTGTCTACGCCGTACTCTTCTTGGGTTATAAGGGAATGGAGACGAGCCGCCGTGGCTTGTTCCCTCTCACGCATGCTCCATTTTCGCAGCATGGTGAAAACCCGCATTCTATGCAGGCTGTTGTCCTCCTCTATCTGTTGAAGAGTGGTGGTGTTCATACCCAGTGCCATAATGCCCACTTCCCTCCAGCTGTTCCCAATGCAGCCAGCCACCAGCATCATCTCCTTCTCGCTCACCATCCTGGAGTCTGAGAAAAAGCAAAGTTACGTAACCGAGCATGAAGGTGATACTGAAGATGCAAAGCAGAGGTGTGTATGCGACTCACTGTTATTATCTTGCGGCTCGTTTTCCAATATCTCCTGTCGTCGTTTTGCTGTAGTTTCTGAAAAACCAAAATCATTTACAAATAGATTAAATTTGCGTGTACTAGAACGTTTGAAGGCAATGGGGTAAACAGACATTATACTTTATTAAATAGAGTGCCTTGCGGAAGTACTCACACCCCTTTATTTTTTTCCACGTTTTATGTTGCTGCCTTAAGTATGAATACTTATGCTTTTAGGTTTTTAATTTTTAATAAATTTGAAAAAATAATAGAAAAAAATAGATAAAAGATAAACAGAAAAAACTGAAGGTTTTCATCAGTATTTTTGTTTTTTTTCCTAGTGCAAAAATAAGATAAGAAGTCTTGTTTTCAATTACATTGATCAAAGGGAGTTTTTATTTTTCAAAATGCATTGCAAAGCTATTTTTAACTGTAAGACAGTAAAAAAATAACTATTACAGTACTGAAAATCAACATTAAAATTAAAACTTTACAATAATGAGAATTATATGCATAAAATTCATAATTCTAGGGGTGGTTCGTGGTAGATAAAGGATGGTTTACAACGTTTGAGTGTAAGATCATACCTGTGTTTTTTGTTGTCTTGCGTTTGTTTATTTGCATCTTTTGAAGGAACTCTAGTTTAGGAAATGTCTCTTGCATGTCTTGTGTTTTCAGCAACTTCAGGAAATTCAGAGCATGCTTGTTGTCTTTGTGAATCACATAATCCAAGATGTTCCGTACCTGCTCTGAACGCATGTTAAGGTCTTTAATGTCGTTGTACTCATTATTGGACAGTATGCCACTGGCATGGCAATGCTGAAGCAGAACCTCTGGATCTCCCATCAAAGCTTCCTGTAACTTTAGCTTGAGGCTCACAATGAGCTTGGTGCCATCTACTGGCCCATCCATCGCCTCTTGTGCTTGATCAGTGATGTGAAAACCTTGATTTGGCACTGGCTTTGAAACCAAAGATCAAGGCTGTAATAAAATCAGAAATTAACAATAAATAAAACTGCATAGCGTATAATAAAATAGTATTTTGGTGAGAACAGCAATATAAAAAAACAGATCAACAGATGAGACTGCTGAAGCATCATGGGTGCCGTCGACATGAAGGAAGTGTGTCTTCATATGATCCCTCCCATTTGTTTTTAAAAACTGCACATGCTCTTTGTTATCACTTTCAAATTTTGAAAGACATACATAAATCTGGATAGATTTAAAGCCTATATGCATGTGCTGATCACACACAAACTAATCAAGCAATACTGTTGTGTTTATTTATTGTTGGTGTATTATTGCATATGGCACATCTTGGTGTGCACTATCTGCACGGGACTTTCCAGTTTAGTGGCCCACTACTAGAGATGAGTCACCTTTGTTTACTTTCAATAAACGGCTGTGGCGCACATTACATCTGTGAGAGCTTTTGTTTGTTCGGGCATAATAAAATATATATTCTACCTCACTTATTAGGATAAATCGATTACAAACGTCTTGCAAACACTCGCATCATAGAGAAGCAAGAAGGCGCGGGAAACTGAAGAGAACAAAGAGATATTTCATCAACTGATGCGCAACACGCGACACGCGTTTTCAGTTGCGTTCCACTTCCGTTTTAAAAAATAAAACATCGTTACTGTTACGGTTACGAATTTGCACGCTTTCACGTTGGTTTTAGAATATTTTTTGTTGTAGCGTAGAAACTGAAAGTTTAAAATCGAGAGATATAGAAAGTACCAAAGGAAAGTACCCACCACACATGAATGAAATCCCATTTCATTAAGCACAAGAGTAAATTTGGTTTACCTCAGTTTGACGGAAGAACGTTTGATGTTTGCTCATCCACACTTCATCCGCATGTAATGTGATATTGATACAAAAACAACTACTGCTGCCGCCCTCTTCCGGAGAGGGAGTGTTATTAACGTGCCTACAATTTTGCTAACGTAAACTTTCACTATCAACATCTCATTTCCAAATGCCCCCATCTTTTTTATACAAATTAATTCTATTCTATTCTGGAGAACTGACATGTTGAACTTAAAACTGAACCTTGATTTGTGATTCATCAACTTTTCTAAAATGAGTCATGAATGGGAGTGAGATGATGAAATAACTACCATAGGGAAGTGCCTAAGGGAAGTGATGAACTGCTGACACAGAAATAATGAAGCGATAAACGGTGAAGAAATTTTCTCTGTACTGGTGACATCTCTGTCTCATTTCGTTCCGATATGATAAACAACTGCTGCACATGTCTACCTTGCATATAAAAATAAAATAGTAAAGAACACTGTAAGACAGCTTGATTAGTGTACAGTCTTTATAATTGACAATAACCTGATATAGCCTATGTATGGCCTATTGTGACTGTGTGGAAGAGCAAGTTTCCTCAGCACTGAAGTTTGATAGGAAACCTCCATTACAAGATTCAGATCACAAATGAAAATCACAAAGCTCTTTTATTGTGCATTATGTATTCACCTTATTCTGTAATGCGGAAGAAACTCTTTGTTTGAGACTTCCGGTTCATTAGCTGCTATAGGGAAATAATGAGAAGCAAAACTGTTAGCACTACAAACCAGTGTGTTCATAATTAAGAAAATACATTAAAATAATATGGTAAGACACATCAATTTGAAACATCAAGCAACAAAACAAGCCAGACCAATATAATTTACAAATGGCTTGCACCCACTCTTACAGGAAGAAAAAGGTGGATATTTGATCTGTTTCATTATTTAATTATATCTCCATGTATTTCTGGTTTATCGATATCTGTAAGAAATGTGAATAAATGTGTTTTGTAATTAGGATAAATCCATTTAATCCATTTCCAAGTTTTTTTCTTCTGTAAACAACTTATGATATCTGTTCATATTTGCCCATTCTCATATTTATTTAAAAAAAAAGAAAAGAAAGAAAAATGTTTTCCCTATTGGTTGTCAACATGACACAACTGAGTAAGAAGTGGAACATCGTCACATTTCTATATATGAAACAAAACATTTCTATATCTATGTATATTTCTTATAATATTTATATATATTTCTTTATTTATTTAAATACGCTTAGCAAGTTAGAGGGACATAATTTGTTAGGTTTTATTTTTATTGTTATTTTTCCAGCACATTATGTATATATATACGCTAGCAGTCAAAAGTTTTTGAACAGTAAGATTTTTAATGTTAAATGTTAATTTTTTTAAAGAAGTCTCTTTTGCTCACCAAGCCTGCATTTATTTGATGCAAAATACAGCAAAAGCAGTGATATTGTGAAATATTTTACAAATTAAAATAGCAGTTTTTTATTTGAATATATTTTAAAATGAAATTTATTCCTGTGATCAAAGCTACATTTTTAGCATCATTACTCCAGTCTTCAGTGTCACACGATCCTTCAGAAATCATTCTCATATGCTGATTTGCTGTTCGAGAAACCTTTTATAATAATAATAATAATAATTATTATTATTATTATTATCAATATTTAAAACAGTTGAGTAAATTATTTTCAGGCTTTTTGATTAATTGAAAGACCCAAAGATCAACATTTATCTGAAATAAAAAGCGTTTGTAACATTCAAAAGCTTGGAGTCAGTATAATTTTTTTTCTTTTGTTTTAGAAATTATAGAAGTCAATACTTTTATTTATCATGGATGCTTTAAATTGATCAGAAGTCATGATAAAGATATTTAAAATGTTACAAAAGATTTCTATTTTAGATTAATGCTGTTTTCCTGAACTTTCTATTCATCAAAGACACCTGAAAAAAAAATCTACTTTTTCAACATAATAATAATAATAATAAATGTTTTTTGAGCTTCAAATCAGCATATTAGAATGATTTCTGAAGGATCACGTGACTGGAGTAATGATGCTAAAAATTCAGCTTTGAAATCTTGGGTATGAATTCATATTAAAATCTATTCAAATAGAATACAGTTATTTTAAATAGTAAAAATATTTCAAAATGTTACTGTTTTTGCTGTACTTTGGATCAAATAAATGCAGGCTTGGTAAGCAGAAGAGACGTCTTTAAAAACATTATTATTATATATATATAATGTGCTAGAAGGCGTAATCTAACACTGTGGAATGTTGTATCCATTCTCAAGCAAGACTTCCATGTGACTGAGATTAACAAAACTGTTCCAGTGTCTCCTGACTCCTGAAGAGGCTCTTCTGTGAGACATCGCTGCTTTGTGTTCTCAGTTTTATTTTATATTAGATGGGAATGAATGAGAGAAGAAAAAAAAAAAAAACACTTTCTTTGTTGCACTCAATTTACAATCTTTAGAATTTGGGGTGAAATATGAGCAGGACGTGGAGGCGGGGACATTTGCTCACTTCCAGGAATCCTGTGGGATTCCCAGACTGTGTAGAGGCCTTGTTGACTAACTCTTGTCTGTTCTGTTGAGAGTCTGCAAATGAACTGCTGAGCCCAGGAGTGGGAGGGGCTTTACCTGCTAGGTGCAAAGCAGCTCTCTTCCCATTGGCTGAGCAGACCCAGTATATTTCCTCACTCCCAAACAATGTGAGAGTGAGCAGAGTGTTCAGAGCATTGAGAGGACAGAGAGAGGCCAGCAGGAAAACTCTTCAACACATCTACTGAAAGACTACAAGAGGAGGCTTAATACATGTATGTATGTTTAGATTTGTGACTCACAGGCCTTTGTTTGTATTGGTGTGTTTATAGGGAGCACAAGCTCATGTTTTGCATTTTGAGTGTATGCTTTATGGTTTTGTTTGATTGAGCTGCTTCTCACTTTTCACTTTCCTTTCAATGGACTCATCAGCCATATGTTTCTTTTAGAGTCTTTGGAGTTGAGGTTTATAACTTTAGAAGCGATAGCTTCCTTTTCAGTACAATGTAATGGAAAAAACACCTGTATTACATCAATATACTACATATGTTGTCTTTAGAATTTTTTTTTGGTGTGTAAAACAAAGGGTGAGAGCTGTAATATGTAGTTTAATGCTTAATATGTTAATATTAATGTTAATTAATAATTATAAATATGTTAATTTGAGTTAAATTTCAGCATTATTTGTGCATTTCTTCAATTGTCATGAATATTTTTTAGCACAAATTAAAAATAACTAAACATTTCAGATTAGTTTTATTAAGAATTTATTTATTTATGTTTTAAAAAGCTTAGGAAGTTAGAAAGAAATGTGTGATAATTTGAAAAATGAAAAATTTTTTCAAATTGTGAATTATAGGCATAGGAAAGTTATGACATTTTTTAAAACTTGACTAGCTAGAAGTTGCTTTTTGTGACTTTTAAAAGAGTTACTACTAGGTGAAGTCTTGAAATTTTGTAGGTCAAAAGATGTGGGAACCTTCTGATGATATGATTAAAAGCAGAGTGCAAGGAAAGTCAAACTTCTGGGAATAAAGTGTAGACTTGTCTAAGCATGCTGAAGTGCTGATGTGACCTAAGTGTGATGTTTCTGCCTCATTGGATTCATCTGAATGTTCTCACGCCATTTAAACAGAAGCACGTAGCATATGCCAAATGGATGAGTGTCTCCTTGAAGCAAATCAGCAGTTCTGGAAAGCACTTGACTCTAATTTGTTGACTTTTGTTGAATTTATAAGATCAGTGTTTTATTTGCTGAGTCACATCCTAATGTCTCAAATCGAGAGATCCTTGAGAAAACCTGGAGTATTCAAACTTAATAAACCTCACTGTTAGGTTTCTTTGATATGGTTCGTTCTCAGGCAACAGACTATATAGCAGATTAAAAGTCTATTTATGGTTATATGCAAGTGTAAAGCATGATGCATGAGTAATCTGAGGTAATGATGACTCGGTTGCTGTGTCAGCAGTTTCATTGACGTTTCAGCTGAGAATCTGCTTCTTCCCTTGCATGACCCAAAACAAAACCCTTTGCTCAACTGTACGTGGTGTGAAAACATGTTTGAATTGATAGATTATTAAAGCTAGTCATTAATATGCTGGCTAATTTGAAGAATTGGTGTTATTGAAACCTAATCATAGTTATTTACTGAGAAAATCACAGTGAAACCTAGAAAAAAAATCCTTCCTGATCCTAATCTGTACATGGATCAGTTCCAGCAGCGAGTTTGTTTCTGTCTATCCATGTAAGACTCACACCTGTGTGTACGTGATGAATTTGTGGGTAAGGAGAGGTTTGCGGTTGCTCACAGATGATTGCTTTCCTGTGAATTTTTAAAGTACCTTAACGGGCGTGACATCACGTGAGATAAGAACATTGCTCCACTATTTCCTGTTATATCAGGCATAAGTCACAGCATGTCTGAATGATCAGGTGAGCGGCTACAGGTGTTGTGCACTGACGCCGAATGATGACTCATTTCAAGAGTAGGTCGGGAAAAAGTCATTCGTCCCACTTCCTGAAGTTCCCCAGGTGTTTTGTGGATTTCATGACACATTAGACGATTGCCTTAAGTATAACTGGATGATTTTTTTTTTTTTTTAGTGCAATGTATTGTATAGGACCAGTCTGATTGCAAGGTTTTCAATCTTCTAATAAAATTCAATTAACCACTTCTATCTACACACTAAAAAATAAAGGTTTCAAAGGGGGATTTCATATGAAAGCCCATTTCCGCCACTGCATAAAAACAGAAAAAAGGTTATTGTGACTTTTTTAATTTTTTTTTTCTCAGAATTGTGAGATATAAACTCACATTTGCAAGTTTTAAAGTCCCGTTTTAAGGGGGAAAAAAATCGATACGTTCTCATTCTGACTTTATTTCTCAGAATTGCAAGATTTTGTCTGACAATTTTGAGAAAAAAAGTCAAATTTTTGAGTTTATGTCTTGCAATTCTGAGAAAAAAAGTAATTTGTGATTTAGTATCATGTAATTCTGACTTTATTTCTCAGAATTGAAAGTTTGTCTTGCAATTCTGACTTTAAAACGTACAATTCTGATTTTATATGACGCAATTCTGAGAAAAAAGTCAGATTTACGAGTTTATATCACGTAATTCTG
>JAHKKF010375792.1:0-20023 GCA_019740295.1 Labeo calbasu | reverse complement strand
GCGCTCGCACGCATATTCAAGTACATGCACTCGCATACAGCGTCCGCACATTGTGTAAGACTCGTCCCTGCTGTTCCTCCCTCCTGCCCTGAGGGCCAAGCAGAGGAGAAAAGAGAGACAGTGTGTGTCAAGATGACCTTCATGCTGCTATGGTGTCTACTGCACAACCCTACATGGCGTCTCTACAACCTACTGCAAGGGTATACTCTCCACCCTCTTCACAAGTCATGCAATTAAAAACAACAAATAGAAAGAAACCAAAGGGATATCTTGGAAAACTTTGATGCTTTATATTAGCTTAAATGTAAAGCAAACAATCAATCCTGTCTTGATGAAGTTGATAATGAAGGAGTTTATGGGACGTTCACACTGCAAGTGATCTGAAGCCAACTGAAGTCATTTCAGTTTCTGGTCATATGAGCAGCAAATGACTAACCAATGTGATGTGACAGTGTAAGTGCTATTTTAGTATGATTCAGATACTATTATAGTATTTCTAAAATATTTTGAATTGGCCTTATATTATATTTTCATTTTAGTTTAGGTTTTAGTCATTTTGTGATTTGTATTAGGTTCTATTTCGTATTTAGAGTTTTATATTTTAGATATTTTAGTTTAAGTTTTAGTAATTTTATTATGTGCTTTTTCATTTTTATTGTTTTGGGTTTTTCAGCCTTTTATTTTCATTTTCATTTTGTTACAGGCTTTTTGTAATTTGTATTAGGTTCTATTTCATATTTTTATTTGTTATTGTTTTTTTTTGTTTGTTTCATTTTTTGAAAGTTTTTGTTTTCAGTAAAGTTACTATGTGCTTTTGTCAATTTCATTGTTTTTTTATATTAAGAATTTCGGGTTCTTTTTCATATTTAGAATTTGTACTTTTATTTTTCATATACATTTTTGTTTAAGTTTTAGTAATGTTCTTATAAGCTTTTTTCATTTTTATTGTTTTTCGTTTTCCAAAGATTAAGAATTTAGCTTTTTTATTTTCATTTTAATTTGTTATGGACTCTCATTTGTATTTGGTTCTTTTTCATATTTAGAATTGTAATTACTTTTATTTTACTTTTTTTAGTTTTTCATATTAATTTTTGTTTAAGCTTTCGTAATGTTATTATGTGCTTTTGTATTTTTTAATAATTGAGTAATTTAGCTTTTTATTATCGTTTTATTTTTAATTTTAAGATTTAGTAATGTTGTTATGAATTAGCTTTTATTTTTATATTGTCATTTTAGTTTTAGTAATTTTATTATGTGCTTTTTTCATTTTCATTTGAAAGTTTTAGTAATGTTATGTTTTTTTGTCATTTTTATTTTTTATATTAAGAATTTTGCTTTTTTGTTTTCATTTTAATTTTCATTTTAAGTTTACAATTTAGCAATGTTGTAATGAATTAGCTTTTATTTTAGTTTAAGTTTTAGTCATTTTGTTATTGGCTTTTTGTCTGTTTTTTTTTGTTTGTTTGTATTAGGGTCTTTTTCAAATTTGAAACATAAATGTTGATATGAATTAGCTTTTATTTTTATATTTTCATTTTAATTTTTGATTAGGTTTTAGTAATTTGCAATGATTTACAAAAGGTTTAGAAATTTAGCTTTTATTTATTTTTCATTTTCATTTTCAAGTTTTAGTAATGTTGTTATTTAGTTTTAGTCATTTTAATACTTCAACTTCATTTCATTTCAGTTAGTTGCCAAGGCAGCATTTCTAATTGTTTAAATGTCATCTAATATTTATATCTAATATTTATATTTATTCAATTTCAGCTTTATTTCAATTATCAAAAGCAATTTTTAATAGTTTTAAATTAGCATCAATAACACTGTCACAAAATTGCTGTCAGAATTGGTTTCTAATACCAAATGCATTAACTAATTTTGTCAAACCTTATTGTAAAGTGTTACCAGTTTCTGTGCTTAGCATTAGTGTTGGCGTTTGAAAGGGGATGCAGCTTTCTCAGAGGCTTTTAGCATGCTGTCATCATGCTGTGAATTAGCATGCAAAAAGTCTAATAAGTTACCTGTCCTGCATACAGCCATAAAATCTCTCTAAGAAGTTTCTAAATTCATCCCCTTTAAAACCTTGTCGCTATAGTCATCAAAGCACCGCTTTTGAAATGAATTCACAACCTTCAACAATAAATTCCAAGACAATTACTGTCAAACTTCAGATCGCCCGCTGTGAGCAATGTTCCCGTTATTATGCATAATCCATCTTTCTTTTATGTGAGGACTATAGTAGTTTTGTGCAATTAAAGGTTAGTTATTTAGCTTATTTACTGAATATCTGTCAGCTTACTGCTGACAGTTTTTTAAGCATCTTATATGCCTAACTAGTCTGATTAGTATTCAGTGGAAATGACATGACTATTATTAATTATGCAATGCTTACTTAATACTGACTAGTGGTTCAGACCCATCAACTAGTTAAAATGTTAAACACACCATTTTAAAACTGTGCATTTTTACACCATACAGGGCTAATCTGACTAAATTAGACGATAAAGTCAGTTATCAAGCACTGCAAAGCTTGATTAGAAGAATTCATACTTTGAAGCATCTAATTAAAGAGTTGATTTTTCAATTTAAATCAGTTGGCTCACTGAATATCGGAGTATCTCCAGTCCTCTCTTGAGAAATTTACTCCCATCTTTTCAGTCAGGATGTTTCCAGAAAATTCTTGGAAGTTCAGTATGTGAAGAAAAGGTTCATTTTCCAAGACGAAAATGAGCTCATTTTTCAATGACTATAGCTCTAGGTCAGTTAACATCTGATTATGTTATCAACGTAATTCTCGTATGTAAGTGAGGTTTCCTCCTTATAACCGGTGTTATGAGGATAGTGACATTATGGAAACTTCTGGACAAGATTCCAGAAAAAATGGTGTGCATTTTAGTGTTTATTTCATAGAAAGCCATTGAATTTGCATTAATATAACTGCGGTTTAGAACCTGGGGGCTGATAACTGGTAGCATGTTCCAGATGCTGCTGATAAAGTGTAACTTTTTATTGCACAAAACTTTTGTGAGGCATCAATGGTTAGGATGAATTAAAAGTTTAGTGAAACTTTGATGGATCTTTTTTAAGTCAGTTGCATAAAATGGTAAACTGGTCTAATTTGAATCTAAAAAGCAAGACTAATTACCCTTCTACTGATTAACTGCTAGTCAGTTGAGACGCAGCCTGAAAGGGATAGTTCACCCAAAAATGAAAATTCTGTCATTAATTATTTAGCCTCATGTTGTTCCAAACCCATAAGATCTTTGCTCATCTTCGCAACACAAATTAAGATATTTTTGATGAAATCCGAAAGCTTTCTTACCCTGCATAGAGGGCAACGCAACTACCACATTCAAGGCCCAGAAAGGTAGTAAGGACATTGTTAAAATAGTCCATGTGGCATCAGTGGTTCAACCGTACTTTTATGAAACTACAAGAATGTTTTTGCGCACAAAGAAAACAACAGTACCACACATGCATGTCCATTCCTCTGCTTGTGAACAATGTCAGAAAGCCTGGGTTTCTTAAAAAATAAATAAATAAATAAATAATTCAATCAGTTCATTCCCAGCAGAATCAGTATTATAACATTTCTGCTGTTGCATTCCTTCTGTATTATTATGGTTCCAAAACCGGTTTCAGTTGAAAAAATACTGGTTGATAATTTAGTAAGGCATTAGGCATTATTACACAGGTGTTATTATAGGGCTCTGTCAAATCTGTTTTATTTTTTCCAAATTCCGTTTTTTCCGTTTTAATTTTTCTGGATTCCATTTTTTTTGTTTAATTTTTCTGGACTCCTTTTTAATGATTAAATTAAATTAAATTATTCAAAAAACATGTCTAGTTAATTACAATCATGAAACTTAATTTAACATCAGTTTGTTAAAGGTTTAACCAAAATGACATGTTTAGGGCCCTATGAAATCTGTTTTATTTTTGTCCACCTTATGTTTTATTGTTATCAAATTCTGTGTTCTGGAATGTCTAATTATTTGAATGCATAAAAACAAGTTTCACTTATTCTTACAATAGCCTTATGAAATGTTTATTTTTTTCAAATTCTGTTGTGTATTTGCATTTTTCTGGTTATAAAATGAATGGATAAAGCATTAATTTCATTTATCTTTTAATTAATTAAAATTAAACAAATTAATTTTTTTGGCAAATAAAGGGGATTTACTATTACAATTAAAACATTAAAGAAATATATGATTATATCTTAAAAATAAGGTTTTAATAATTTTAGTAGTATTAGTAGTACGTACATTCTGCCTGAACAACAGTAATGTATTACTGCGACAATGTCTTCACATTAAACCGAACTTTTATTTTTATTTCAGTGTGTATATGATGACAATGGTTTTACTCAAATGAAACAGTAAAGTGCTCACGAAGTGACTCTCAGAGCAGTTCTGTGTATGTATTTAAGTCCTCATTTAATTAGACGGCAGATGCTAATATCACCACAAGCGTTACGCGCGCTTCAGTACGAGCAGCAGATAAAACCAAGCGCCTGCGCCATTCATTAACACAAAGACACACAGAATGTAAATAGTCCTTTTGCGGCTTAATATTTACAAATATTAGTCCATACTGCGATTTGATTTAAGTGTAATGACCTACTTTCGATTAATTCAGCCAAACTTTGACAAATTCCGTGACATTCCATGTTAAACTGTAAATTCCGTTTTTATGACTGGATTCCGTGATCCCGTCCTCGTTTTCCGCATCGCGAAAATCATAGGGCCCTATTATTACAACAACATAATAATAATAATAAAAAGGCGCGGCTTTCAAAAGCTCCCGTGAGAGCTTATGTGAGAGCGCTCAGTGAGGAGCGTGAAGCGCTTATCATTGTAGCCAATCACAGTCATGTCTGTTGAGCGCGTGAACACTATGGCCAATCAGCGACGTTTAAAAATCGGCTCAACAGCGCTCAAATGTGAGCGGGAAATGCATGTTTTTAAAATTTCAGTACCGAAAGTATCGAACCCGGTACCTTTTGACAACCCTAGTTCAGAGCCCTTGAACGTGGTAGGGTCAGAAAACTCTCGGATTTCATTAAATATCTTAATTTGTGTTCTGAAGATGAACAAAGGTCTTATGGTTTTGGAACGACATGGAGGGTGAGTAATTTATGACTGACATTTCATTTTTGGGTGAACTATGCCTTTAATATAGCGGTTGTTTATGCAACTGCCACCTAAAGTTTGGCTTAATATGAACAGTATTTAGACGTATAATGAATGGATATGAAATGTGGGTTGAATTTGAATCACAAAGGGTTTGTTTTAGTTTTGGTAGGTTAAACTGTCTAAACTGTGTTGGAACTCCAACTGATTAGAGATATCCCTTTCGTTTCTAGCATTGAAAGACATGCCGTTAGAGAGATTATCTTAAAAACTGAGATGTAAGATTCGTATATCTTTCGAAGGAACCATTGCTCCATGGCTTTGGCAGTGCGTGTACCACTTATCTGATCAGTCCAGTCCTGAGTCCAGGTTAACACGCAGATTCCAGTGGAACTTGTCTGTTTTAAAGGTTGACTGCTACAAACCCAGGGACCTGAGATCCTCCCCTTGTCCCAGTGAAGGCTGTCCAGCTCTGGGTAAAGTTCCAGGGGCGTGTGAGATGTGTTGGTGATGTTGCAGGAGAGGCGTCTCCAGGCTCTGCGAGCGGGTCCGAGCGACCGCGCTGTGCGGAGAAAGGGTCAATAATGGCTCTCTGAATCTGTTTGTGTGGGGGGATGAGGAAAGTGGGATTGTAAAGGAACCAGGAGACGCGGTGGGGCAGACCAGCTGCAGTTCTTGTGGTCTGAGCGGATGGGATACAAGTCCTCCCGGACGTATTCCAGGGTGCATCGGTGAGGGAAAAGGAGGGCTGGTCCAGGAAGAACCTTGGCTTTGGAAGGGGACGGGAGGTGATGGATGTCCCGAGGTAAAAGTGGATGTACAGACACCTGGTGTTTGAGGAGAGGCCATCATGGATTCGATGAGAAAGGCAAGACTCCGCATAACTCGTCCCAGCTCAGCCACTTCCCGTCCGAGAGAGTTCACCTGTAATACATAAACAGGTGTCACTTTTGACCTTTACGGGCATTAGGAAGCAGAGATGTTTGTGTTTTGTCATTAGGCATCCATCAAAAATATATTTAACAGATTCATTAGTCAGTTAATAACTCTAATATACAAAAGCAACAGTATTTAACATGGGTAAGCTGTTATTTCTATGTTGTCATATTTAGGGTAGAGTGCATGATATGATTAATGTGTTTCAGCATATGATTAATGAAACAGTCAGTGTATCATTAATGGAAGTATGCTCAGCAGTACTGCTATTATAAATACAGTATATTAGTGTGACAGGCTACTGCTATTTTTTAGTATCAATGTTATTATTTTGGATTTCAAATGATGTAACTTTTTTCAGTTACAAATAGTGTTTTTTTTAGGAAGCAGACTTTTTTTTTTACTTTTTTTTCCATTATTATTATTTTTTGTTTGTTTTTATGTGACTTGAATTAATTTAATTCCTCTTTTCAATATAACATTACACAATAAAATGGCATGACAATTATTGTGATGCATTAACATGCATTTGCAAGTAATGTTTTATATATATATAAAAAAAATAATAACTAAAAATATTCCAGTATTTTGTAGTACTAGAAATGTGCTGCACACATTAATTTCCTTTTTAAAAATCATAATTTTTTAGGTTTTTTAAATGTAACTTGAATTAATTTAATTCCTCTGTACAATATAACATTACACAGTGAAATGTTATGTCAGTCATTTTGATACATTACCATTTGCAAGTAATGTTTCATAAAAAAAATAAATAAATTATAAAATGATTAAAAATATTCCAGTATTTTGTAGTACTTGAAAAGTACTGCAAACATTAATGTATACATTTAATTTCTCTTTACAATAAAACATTACACAATTAAATGTTATGACAATTACTTTGATGCATTAACATCCATTTTTAAGTAATGTTTTATGAACTAAATAAATAAATTCTAAAATAATTATTTATTTATTTTTTAGTACCTGAAATGTGCCGCAGACATTCATTTGTTTATTTAAAAATTAAGTTTATCTTTTTTACATTACACAACGCAACATAATAAAAAGAAATTTGATGAATTAACATGTATATACTGCAAACATTTACTTATTTGAAGAAGTTATAAAGTAAATTTGACCCATTTTACAGTAAATGAAATATTAATGATGGACGCAATATGGACGCAGCAGATTAACTGCTGTTTATTAAGACTCTTTGTGTGTCCTGCATGCACAACATAAATCTTTAATTGGTTTGGATGGTTGATATTTTAACAGCATGCCAGCTTCCTTGACTTTCTTTATGGAGAGTAACATGTTATGAAAAAGATGGTTTTTGAAGTCTGCTTTAGAGAAAATTCAGAGTTGAGAGTTGACAGCAAAGCAATGTAATTTACTAAAAGAACTTGTCACAATTTAATAAAAGATGTTTAAGAGATACTGGACTCTGAAGAGCATATTGGTAAATAAATTCTAAACAGTAATAAATTAGTAATATATATTCCAGTCAGTGTTAATTTAGACAGGCATTTTTGATTTAGTCTTGGTCTTTATCCTGAGACTAAAATGCTTGATAGTCTTAGTCACATTTTAGTCATTTGAGTCTAGTTTTAGTCAATGAAAAGTCATTGCATTTTTGTCAGCTTTTAGTCATTACTTTTAGTCAAACTGAAGTTACCAGCATTTATTTTGGTAGCTATTTTAGTCTTCAAACTAAAATACTCAATACTCATCTGAACAAAGTTTAATTAACATGTAGGTTATACAGTTATTTAACATCTTTTGTTGGGTAACATTAATGACAGGTAGGTATTTAATTAGGAATGCTGTCCCTTTAAGACGGAAGGCATGCATGTAATACTGACACATTCAGTTCTGTTTACTTTCACTTAAGCCATAACTTACATAATTTACGTGAGATACATAATAGACATTTGGACTACCGTGTGTACATTTGAGCACTGAGAACAGTATGATCTTCTAAGGCCATGGTTTGTCCCTCTGCATCCACCCATCTGTCATTGTCTGCTAGAGCCAGCAGCTTTCAGGTGAAACTGAGGCATTATTTATTTAGATCCTATGGGACTTCATTGTTCGTTGTTGATTTATTGATATTTAGTTATTTTTGGGTTCTCTCTGAAGAAAGATCATTACTTACAGTCCCTGGTGTAGATCCTGATTATTTCACAAAGGGTCTACATGAGTATTTTTTTCCCAGCTTTTTTTTTTTTTTGCTTTTGAGTCTTGCTGAAAAGTATACAACCTGATGAATTTACATTAAATACAACAGGAAAAAAAACATCCACATTTATATTAAAAAGTTGAGAAATGTGATAAACAGCAGCATAAAATGAAATATTTCAAGTAAACTGACTTCTCCAATTGATTTTTCTAGAAGCGCACTAACACGTACAGTTATGAAGCCGTAACCACATCTCACTACATTCAATTTGGATTCCTATAATTACTCTTCCTGTGTATCTTTTTGCACTGTCTGTCCTCTATATACATCCCCTAATAAGCTCAGAGTAATAATGTTTGTGACGGTCCAGAACACGGCACAGATGATCCAGATTCAGATGGACACCGATTTGGCAGTCACCCTCAGAATCGTGCCAACAAGTGATAATACCAAATAATGAGGGTAATTGGGTAATGATCCATAAATGCCATCAGAGGCGGAGAGGTACAAGACAACAGCTTCTAACAGGAAGGGACAACAGGAAGAGAGCACTCATCCTCTTGGTGGACCGAATCAAGCATGGATTACAACAAAATCCTGCTGCGAGGCCAGCTGTCAAAAATATATAGTGAGATACAAGGAACAGAGTAGAGACAGAGAGGAAAAAATGAGGAAGTGGCTCAGCAGCAGGGCGTCTCTCTCACGACATTACCTGTCAAAAGGCTTGTGTCAAAGCTGTGGGCTGACAATCAAGGCTGTGGGTTGTCACATGAATTTATATACCCACGCCAATACTCAGCTGAACTACAGTTCACTGTTAGTGTCCCATACGGACTAAATTAAGTGGGTAGACCTGCGGTAGTAATTAAATAGTTAAAATATATTCAAATAGAAAACAATAATTTAAATAGTGATAAATTTAAAATCTTACTGTTTTTACTGTACTTTGGATCAAATAAATGCAGGCTTGGTGAGCAGAAAAGACTTCTTTAAAAAACACAAACAATCTTACTGTTCAAAATCTTTTCAATGGTAGTGTATATATCAATATTTATCTAAAAAATACAGTACAGCATATATGGCACCTCTAAAACAAACAAACAAAAAAAATTATATATATTCAAGCAACAACCCTTCTGCCCAGCAGTAATTTTCCCCAAATAAACATTTTTACAAATTGCCAATGAATTTATAAAGAATTACACGGAATTATCTACATGTGCAGTACGTGGGAAACCACATGCGGTGGGTTCAAGGGCGTTGTGGAAATCTGGAATGTTGGAATGTTCTCTTCCATCATCATGGGGCCAGTCCCACTTTCCTCTTCTAATGAGTTTTATGTCCTCTAGTGTTTGAATAACATCCCCTTCTCCTCTCTCGCAGCAGCCCGCCATATGGCTTGTGCGTACCTGGCACCAGGAGCTCACCTGAGCTGCGCTGGTTTCGATCTGTCAGTACTCACATTTAGCGCAGAGTTATCACCCATAAAACCCACAGTCCACGGGAAGACTTTCCAAATAAACTGTAAGCGCAGACCTACCGCTGAATTACAGAGCAAAAAATGACATAAGACTGCCAGAGATTAAACAGAAAATCCCTTACCTCTTGGTTAAGGTGGCGTAGCTGTCCTCTGGTGTCTTCTGATTTAGCTGCTAATTCTGCACAGAGGAAAAAAACAATTATGTCCAACTGCCTCACACTGACAGAACATCCAGTGAAAACTCATTACAAAGACTTCAAGGAAGAGTTCACCACAAAAATGAAACTTCTGTCACCTTTTACTCATGTCTTTCAAGACCAGTATGATTTTCTCTCTTCCAAGAAACAAAAAAGCAGATATTTTGCAGAACGTCTAAGCAGCCTTTTTCATATGAAAATAAACAGGGATTCAAAATGATAATATTTAACTATTCCTTTAAAAAAACAGTTCACGCAAAATTGAAAATTAGCTAAAACATTTACTCACCAAGCCATCCAAGATGTAGAATTTTGAAATTTAGCATTACATCACTTGCTCACCATCGAATGGGTGCCGTCAAAATGAGAGTCCAAACAGCTGATAAAAACATCACAATAATCCACAAGTATTCCACATGATTCCAGTACCTCAATTAACATCTTCCGAAATAAAAATGTGTTTGTAATAAACAAATTCATAATTTTAACATCATTTTTAGCTTCCAGCTAAAATATGAATCTTCTATCCATAATGTTGCTTTCTCCAGTGAAAAGGTCATCTTGTCTGAATCAAGAGAGAAATATGCACAGATCAAGTACCATTTATGAGGAAAACAGTCCTAAACTAACATGTCGGTGGATTTTGATGTGAGAAGACAACAGGGATGGACTTTTTCACTGGAGGAAGCAAAACCTCAATGTATTTGTTTCTTACAAACATGCAGCTTTCCACTTTACAAGACATTAATTGATAGACTGGAGTTGTGTGGATTACCGCAATGTATTCATCAGCTGTTTGGACTCTCAATCTGACGGCACCCATTCAGGATCCATTACTGAGCAAGTGATGTAATGACACATTTCTCCAAATCTGCTCTGGCGAAGAAATGAACTCATCTACAGTGCCTTGCGAAAGTATTCATACCCCTTCATTTTTTCACAATGTTAGATTTCTACCTTATTTTAAACTGCTTTAATTGCTTTTTCCCACATCAATCTACACTCCATACACCATAATGGCAAAGCAAAAAATATTTTAACATTTTTGCAAATTTATTAAAAATAAATTTAGTTTTAATAAAAACTTAAATTATTGCATTGCATAAGTATTCATACCCTTATTTGGGACAGGTAAAATTTAGCTCAGGAGCATTCATTTTGCTTGTAGATGTTACTACACTTTGAGTGGCGTTAACCTGTGGCAAATTCAGTTGAATGGGTATGATTTGGAAAGGCACACACATCTTAATAAAAGGTCTAACAGCTGAAAATACATACTAGAGCAAAAATCAAGCTGGGCTTTAGGGTGGTGTGGCAAGACTCAATCCTGTCCTCAGGGAAGACACATGAAAACACACTTGCAAAAATTGCAAAAAAGAAATTTGCAACAAAAAAAACCCCACCTAAACGAACCTCAGACTGTGAGAAACATGATACTCTGGTCTGATGAACCTCAGTTCCAAGCATCATGTTTAAAGGAAACCAGACACTGCTCATCGCCTGCAGAGCAGCATCCCAAAAGTAAAGTGTGCTTGAAGCAGCCTCATGCTGTGGGGCTGTTTTTCAGTAGCAGGGACTGAGAGACTCGTCAGAGTAGAAGAAGCTCAATGCACCAAAATACTGAGATAGCCTTAATGAAAACCCAGTCCAGAGCATTCAGAACCTCAAACTGGGCAGAAGGTTCACCTTCCCACAGGACAATGATCCTAAGCACACAGCAACAGTGGCTTATAGACAATTCTGTAAATGTCCATGAGTGGCCCAGCCAGAGAATGGGCTTGAACACAATCAAACATTTCTGGAGAAACCTGAAAATTTCTGCCAGCCCCCATCCAAGCTGATAGAGCTTGAGAGGTGAAGAGGTGAGGCAAAGTATGGCAGATAACGTTGTGTGCAAATGTTGATGTGCAAATCTTGTTGCATCATACCCAAAAAGACTTTAAGACTTTAAAGGCTGTAAAGGTGCTTCGACTAAGTACTGATTTAAGGGTATGAATACTTATGTATTTACTTAACAATTTCAGGTTTTTTATTTTTAATAAATTCATGAAGTTGTGGCAATTCTGTTTTTGCTTTGCCATTATGGTGCATGGAGTGTAGATTAATGTGGAAAAAAATCATTTAAAATAGTTTAACATCATTATTAAATACTGGAAATGCTGTTACCCTTCATGGTGCGTCAGCCCTGGATATTTGCATAAAGACAAAAGATGCCAATATTCATGGCCTCATTCATCTTCTGCCAACACACACATATGCACACATTCACTCACACACCTGCTGTGGTGGCAGTGCTATTAGTTGCACCACTGATGGTGTGCTGATGGCCAGAGGAAAATACAAATGTGTGTGAATTTTCTGTACCATCACTGTCCTCTGTGCCGTCGACGACCCTAGACACACACAAACAGAAATCCACTTTACTGTTTTCACAAGGTCCGTCATGCACCACTGAGCCAATGTCTATTAAAATACTGTATCTTTGAATGTTTTTTAAATTCATGCATGTGTGGGCGTGCGCACACCTTGGGCTGAGATTTGCGAGGTCAGGCTTTGTGACAGTGGTATGCTGAATGTGGAGCTTTTTGTTTGTTTGGTGGTCATTTTTCTGCATATTCGTTTTCTGTTTGGTTCCACCGCTGAGATACTGTATCTGATCATCTTCATCATCATCATCTCCCTCGTCTTGATGCTCAGTTATTGGTGGATAGCACTGGATCACGTCTCCATTTCCCCTCCCCTCCATCTGTGATTGGACAGAAGAGATAGCGCAGAGGTCGTGTGAGGCCAGATGAAAGTTGGATGACTAACCTTGGATGACTCAACTAGAAGAAGATTGACTTTTCATTATTAACAACGAAACATAACTAGATCTAGTAGATGTGACAGAACAAGAACATCTAGTTTATGTGACAACGCTTGCTTGCTCTTTAGAAAACTTATTTTTAAACATTCATATAGGGGCTTATATGTGGCATTTAAGTAATTTTATGTTGGTCTAACATTTACCTTGCCATCTTCTCCTTATGCATTGAACCAGTAAATAAGTACCTAAATGCTCGCTCTCGTAAGACAAAGCTAGCTTATTTAGACGAAACACATTTAATAAACAATAGTAAATAATGCAAAATGTTTTTCACAGAGAAAGACAAAGAGTGTGATTATTTGGGCTGACAGCAAATTGTTTTGATTCACAATGCATTGTTTTGATTACTTTTTTTTTAAAAGCATTACAGGATTATAACAGAACATCAACATAGCAAGTTGACAAAATGGCATATAAGAAAAAAAACTGGTAAGAGTTTGTATGGAAGAGAGCGTTGTTTCATTTATTTCGGCTTTTAAATATTATTAGATATATTATACATTTTTTAATAATAATTTGCAATCATTACAAAAATTTACATTTATTAATGTGACATATTATCAATATCAGTATTAAATACTGTACACAGCTCAATTTTAATTTGATTACTGGCTAACACAAATTTAAAAAATCCACAGTGAAAGTTCATATTTTAAGATGAATCAAAATTATTTAATGCATAAAAAAGTACTGAGAAAACATATTAAATTAATAAATTAATGAATGAACAAACAAGTCAATTAGTGCTGGGTGGTTTGAACAAAAATCTTTATAACAGATTTTTTAGGATTCTGGTGGTTTCACGGTTTATCACTTTTTTCTCCTGACCATGCTTTTATACGAATCAAAATGCATGAAACCGTTGCAGAATCACTGCGTTTTAATCACTATCCAAACAAACATGACACATAAGCAGTTTCTGATGTAAATTAGATTGTATTATTTCAAAATTTAAAGCAAAAACAGAATGGTGTGACCTTTGCTTTATGAAATTATGCTACATAAAATCTCGGCACAGAACAAAAAGAGCAGACGGACTGAATTAAAATGCAAATTCACACTCTGCCAGCAGGTGGCGCTTATGGAACAGCTGTGCTTTGAAATGCCACATTAATATGCACTATCCACCTTTTTCCTGAGTAACCATGAGCGCCGCCATGTTGGATTCTAACTTCAGTGGGTGCTTTCGTGTTCCGGTCTCCATAGACATCCATGGTAAAACGTGGTAAAAATTAACTAAAAACTTTGTCAATATAACTGAATATACAACTGTTGTTGGCTGCCACAGTAACAGCAATAAATTTATGAAATTCCTGTAAAGTACTTGTTTTGCGTACCAGCAAGTCTGTCCATGTCTGGAGCTGTATGCATTGCATAAACAATTACAAACGAAAACGAACATGACTGCAGCGCTTAAGTTAAAATACTTTGTGTGAAATAATAAAATAATGTGTTGAAAGAATGTGTGCTCTTATCATTTTGTGTACAAAATCCTGTATACACGTGCCCTCATGTGTTTTCAATGCAGCTAACCCGCAGGGTTGCCAGATTTACACAACTGACCGATCGCAAACAGCTTGACAGGCGATCTGACCATTTATAATGATGAATCTGCCATTCTGTCCGACAAACAAATTGGACAGGAGAGTAGATTACCTTCGGTGGACTTAAACCTAAAAAAACTGTAGGTATTGACACACATCAACATTGTTGGACACAGCAACAGTAACTAAAGAGGGCGGGTTTTTGTGAAGGGTCAATTGCAAATCAAAACTAGCCCAATCGCGTTTCAGAGGGGTCCTCTGGTAAAAATCGCATTCTGGGGGATAAAATACATGCTTTTTGGTGGAGTTCCCCTGGGGAAATTCTCATTCCAGGGGCTAAATATGACGTTACTGGGGTCATTTCAACCCACGGCAACAGCGTTAAAGTAGCCCAATTCCGTGGGAAAGCCACAGACCTGGCAACAAACACTGTGGAACCAAATAAATATGAAACTTCCACTATCACCTCAGATAAATGGCAGAAGTCAACAGGTTTTTCAAAATCCACTTTTGCATTTCGTTTTGAAACTCTTCCGCCATAGTCTTGTCTTTCTCACCTCCTTCTTCTTGTCAGTCAGCTTGACTCACTTTACGTGATAAATGAAATCTGATCTGTGATGTGACTGTCATTCAGCACACTGCATTGAGCAGCCGTGTTCAGTTTTAACTGTATTGTCTGTTCTCTAACTAAACGATTTTTATTTTTACAAAAAAATCAAAACGACAAGTTCTTCTGCGGGTGACTGACAGATTAAACAGCACATATTGTTTAATGAATATTGAGCAACCTAAGCCATGTAGCACAGAAATTACGCTTTAGCTTCACTTTAAAATGAAACACGAGGAAACAATCCCTCACGAAAATGAATGCCATGATCATATGAATTTAAGACTTGCTGCTCTGATTTAAGACCTTTTCAAGGCCTTAATTCACGAAAAAGCGATTTAAGACTTTTTAATACGTTTTTAAGACCCTGAACTTAGTAAGCTGAATTGCAGCACACTTAGTCAGAAAATTCAAAGGTATGTTTTCAGTATGGACTTCAATGCGGGTACCACTGGGGCACATAAACACACACACAAATGAAAACACCCTTAAAAACAACCTACACACTTTCCCTCAAGGACCAATTAGACAACAACTATGAAACAGCACAAACACAACATAGGTAGGTAAAACTCATGTAATGGTAGCGAACTTACCACTTGAACTTTGACCTTGCTGGCAATGACCCCAAGAAGACTTGACCTTTAAGGCATTTAATACAACTGGCCTGGCAGCTTTGATAACATAATGATCTTTAACCCCCAGTTGTACGAGTGGGAGTGATCATGTCAGAACGACCCCTAAAGGCTCGACTGTTTCCGCTTAATAATAGTCAGCGTAATGGGTTTTGCCGTGTTTTACACCTTATGGTGCTCACGCCCATTGCCAATTACACAGTGAAACTCTGCAACGACGTTGGCTGGAAATAACAATCTCCATTTATAGAACGTTTTAAATGTCAGTCCACTGAAAGGTGGAGGAAAAGTCAAGAGGTAAAACACAGCAAAGAGACTGAATAAAAGCAAGGGGTATTCCCCATCTCTCTCTATCTCTCTTTTAATTTCGCTCTCCCTTTCTTCTTCTATATATATCTGATTAATTACACTTTTCGTAGACTAATTTGGTCATTTTCCCTGTTGAATAATTGAGGCTCCCTCACACTGTAATTGAAAGAGCGGCAGTTTCCCAAAGCAGTCAGTCATCCGGCACTTCAATAACCGCCCGCTCCTCCTTTTACCCCTCCCTCGCCCCTAAATGCGCTGTTCCCCTTCCTCTTGCGCCGCTCCCTCCCTGATTACTGCTTCAGGCATGGAAGGACAGGGAATGGGGAAGATGATCATCACCATCATCATCATCATCAATTTTTCGTTCTCTCTCCCTGCTGTTTCAGAGCTGTAGTGTTCTTAGCTTCCCTCATTAGGCAAATGAGGCGGGAGGTAGATCATTGTTAGGGAAATGAGCCCCAAGCTATTATAGTCAACACAGCACTGTTAGTGGATAAGTGCAGAATGATTGACAGCTGAGGAGAAGACGCACCTGTGTGTCCATGGACTTACTGGACATCCTGGATATGACCTGGAAAGTGAGACATATAACAATATGTAAGCAAACACCACTGTTCAAAAGTATTTTGGGTCATTTTGATTTTTTTTAAAGAAATTAATTTTATTCAGCAAGAATACATTAAAATGACCGAAAGTGACTGTAAAGCCATTTATAATGTTTCAAAAGATTTCTATTGTAAATAAAAGCTGTTCTTTTGAACTTTTTATTCATCATAGAATCCTGAAAAAGTGTATTTCACAAAATTTCCACAAAATACTATGCAACACAATTGTTTTTAACTTATAATAGTATAATAGTAAGAGTAATATTAATGTTTTTTTGAGCAACAAATCAGCATATTAGTGTAATTTCTGAAGGATCATGTGACACTTAAGACTATGTGACATCAGTGGTTCAACCTGAATGTTATGAAGCTACGAGAATACTTTTTGTGTGCAAAGTAATCAAAAATAACTTTATTTAACTTTTATTGTGGTAACTGTGTTGCATTGCAGGGTTAGAAAGCTCTCAGATTTCATCAAAAATATTTTAATTTGTGTGAAGTTATGTGTTTGTAAGTTATGTGTTACTTACGTGTTTGGAATGAAATTTGGGTGAGTATATATAAAAATTACCCTACATACGCTTGATTCTTATATAATTGTGTTCTTACCTCAATGATCCACAGCTGTTTTTTTTTTTTTTTTTTGGTTTAATGATAGTTGTTCATGAGTCCCTTGCTTGTCCTGAACAGTTAAACTGCCCACTGTTCTTCAGAAAAAAATCCTTCAGGTCCCCACATAATCTTTGGTTTTTCAATTTTTTTGTATAGTTGAACCCTTTCCAACAATGATTGTATGATTTTGAGATCCATTTTTTCAAACTGGGGACAACTGAGGGACTCTTTGCAACTATTACAGAAGTTTCAAACACTCACTGATGCTTCAGACGGAAAAACGATGCAATAAGAGCCAGGGGTGCAAACTTTTGAACAGAATGGTGTACATTTTTTTTCTTTTGCCTAAATATCATATTTTTTTAATGTTTCTCAGAAGACAAAATAAGTTAAATTTACCCTGATCTTCAAATTCAAAAAGTTTTAATGCATCATTTTTCCTCCTGGAGCAACAGTGAACGATTGAACATTCTGTAATAGTTGCATATGAGTCCCTCAGTTGTCCTCAGTGTGAAAAGATGAATCTCAAAATCATACAGTCATTTTTGGAAAGGGAAAGGAAAATGCTAAAAGAACAGAATTTGTGGGACCTAAAGGATTTTTCTGAAGAACAGCAGGCAGTTTAACTGTTCAGGACAAACAAGGGACTCGTGAACAATTATCACTAAACAAAAAAAACAGCTGTGGATCATTCAGGCAACAACACAGTATTAAGAATCAAGCGTATGTAAACTTTTGAACGGGATTGTTTTTATAAATTTAATTGTTATTTTTTCTTGTGAAATATATGTAAATGTCTTTTATGTGAAATATATTATTCAGGTCAGTACTAAATAAAAAATAACATGCGTTTTGTATGATCCCTCTTATTTTAGTAAAAGACTTAACATTTTGCAGATTCTGCAAGGTGTATGTAAACTTTTGACCTCAACTGTATATCACTTTGTGTGTGGGTTTAAAAAAAAATATTATATTTTGGTGGATCCCAAAACTATATTAATCCAGTGTCCATGAAATCAAATAATTGTATCAGGTTATGATCAGGTCAGGCTTTTACTGCTACAGAAATGCATTAAGGGTTTCAGCAACCACAAACAAATAAATGAACAAGAAGTTCTAGCATGTGATGTCTTACATGGCTCTCCTGTCCCTCTCTCAGGTTGTAGGTGAGGTCGTGTGTTATGTCCTGCACAAAACGGTGGGAGTATTCAGGATACAGGTCGAGCACCTCATACAGACCCCTCAGATTAATGCACTGCAGGTCGCAGTACGTCAGCGCCTTCACGTCAGCGTTCGTCTTTATCACGCGGTCGTCAACCGACATGTTTGCACCAATCAGATCGCCTTTACCTGCGCACAACCAACCAACCAGGAAGATTCAAAAACACAAATATTTTTTTTCAGATATTACTATGAAATTGCAAGTGTGTTTAGTCAGTGTGTCAATATGTAGGCTAAACTGGAAGCTAATCTGCCATCGGTTCCCTTAGGAGTATGAAGAAAGCACAAAGTAGAAGGAAAACATTAAAATGTTTCCAAGTAATGTCAACCACAGACCTTATTTTATTCATAAATCGAAAAATGCTATTCTTAAAACTCATTAGACTCTCCCAAGGGAACCGTGGCTCGAAAACACTAATTTGTTTAGCATTTTAACACTGTGGGAGTACAAACAGTTCTATTAGAAGCACAAAAGATACTGTTTAAGAAAGCGTGCACGCATGTAAACACAGAAACTACCACAAGTGAACCTTCTTGAGCACTCAATGTCAGAAAGACCTTCCTTTGTCAGCAGGGTGGAGAGAGCGTGTGAGGGAAAGATGAGAGAGATAGTGTGTGTTTTTTCCTGTCAGAACTCATAAGGTGATATTAACACAAACACACAAATACACACACAAACACACAGGCAGGACCTAACAGGATGATGGGGATTATATTTTTTCGCACATTTGGTCCATTGTCCTGTGAGCCTGCTGTGTGCGTGAAGCCTCACAGAGAGAGTGACCAATCACAGAGAGCAGCTTTTGTTGGCAACTGTAGGGACACATGGGCTCTGAAAGCTTCACTTAATGAAAGGCAGTCATTTTTCTCTTCATGCAATAAAACTACACTGAGTTTGTTTTTGAGATAGAACTGTTTGCTTGTGTGTAATATGTGTGAGGGTTTGTGTAAACTGACCAAGGATGGCTAGCACCATGCTGTCCTTTAGCACCTCCATGGAGCCGGAGCAGACAAAGAAAAGGGCCTGTAAAGCATCTCCCTGACGAAGGAGGTACTCGCCCGGCGCACAAAACGACGTCTTTATGTGCAGGGAGAGAGAGCGGAGACATCCACGGCTCAGAGAGGAGAAGACGGACAGCTCCAGGATTTCTTTATTCAGATGCATCGCGATGTCTGAACGCAGCTCATCTGGAAAGTCTTTTAAGAGCTGGAGAGAGTGGACAAAAAGGGATATGGAAAAGGAAAAAGGAAATACAACAAAAATGGGAATAGAAAAAAGAAAAAAGGAAAAGTGAAAATGAGAAAAATGGGCAGAAACCAAAAAAAATTAAGAAAATTTAAGAAAAACGAAAATAAGAGGAAAAGCAGAAAGAAAAAGTGAACGAAAAAAAACCCAGAAAATGGAGAAAAGGAAATTGAAGAGAAACAAAAGAAAATTGAGAACAAAAGGGAAAGGGAAATGAAACGAAAAAAATTAAGAAATGAAATAAATAAATGTTGGGGAAAATAGGAAAGTAAAAGGGAAATAGATCAGTGAAAATACACAGTTAGCATAAAAGAAATAACAGAAAAAAAGGATGAAAAAAAGAATGTTGAAAAAGAAATTAGAAAAAAAGAACAGAAAAAGAGCAACAAAAATAAATAGAAAAAAGGAAAAGTGAGAAGATAAAATAAAAAGAGAAAAGAAAGAG
>JAHKKF010375768.1:0-11144 GCA_019740295.1 Labeo calbasu | reverse complement strand
CCCCCCCTCGCTTCAGCTCCTGTGTCCACCCCCCTCCCATCAGCACCTTAGCTGTTCAGTACCATTAACAAAGCCTCATGGGTCTTCCTCAACACACTCTATAGGAGGGGGTGGATGAAGGACCTCTCAGCTAATTGTCTCCTGCTGTGGGGAAGTAGCCATCAGAAAAGCCATAATGTGCTTATTTGCTTGTGACATAACGTTATCTCAACATAGCAACCATCGAATGTGGCAGCCATGGAAGGGAGACAAAAAACGCAGCCGTCTACGGCTGCTGGAGGAAATAAATCAGGGAAATTTATTGGCCTAATAAAGTGGAATGAATCTGAGGTGGTTTTGCTCTCTGATCAACGTGTCCTTTGAAGATTCAAGCTTTTTAAGTAGCTGATTAATAATCTATATAAAAAAAAGCGTCGGCGAGGAGCGGATCAAGTGGCGAGAACTACGATCCGCAACAGGAGTTTTCTTTCCCTTTCTCTCGCTTTTTTTTTTAATTGATCAATTAACGGCATGTAAAACCAAGCCGGCGCTACAACGTAAACATGTGTGAGCTAGACGAGGCTTTGTAGAGAATATCTGGTGCTCCGCTTCACACAAGCTAATTAAACTTGTAAATCTCAGTGTGTTGCAGGCTGATTTTCCTATAGAGTTAAAAACACAGGCATTAAAAGTAGAACTGTCAGCACGTTTCATTTCCAAAAAAACACCCATAAGCCCGTTAAACAAGCGTACAGGAAAATCCAAAGGTATGAAACTTAATTTCCAACACTGTTTCTGGACATCGATTGCAAGTGGCCATTTTACTGCACTGAAGTGAATCAAGGCAATTACCCACATCAATCCCTCGTGTTCGATCCTGCTTTGAACGTACAGAAAAAGATAACACAATGGCAAGACGGTTACATAAAAGCTGGCGGAGAAGCCTTCTTGATCTGGAAGGAAAAGCCAACTCACCAGCTTGAAGTCCTGAATGCTACAGATGAAGTAGGGCGTGTTCGGCCGTCGGCTCTCTATGTACACACAATCTGTGAAGGAGATGACAAACAAGAGTGTTACTAACATCATCGTGACCGTCAGATAAGACGATCTCGATTATCTTAATTTCTCAAACCCGCACAAAATCGGTCTCGCTTTGTAAAACACAACCGGAATGTGAGTAATAGGATTAAAGGGCTTTTGGATGCAGGACAGCCCGCTCTTTCCAGAACAAACATCAAGGGGCGTCCGAGAAAGAAGGTCGGTATTGTTCCAACACAATTATGTGATGGCAGTGGAGAAAACGCGATAAACGAACACGGGAGACAACGTGAAGCTGATATGATGCAAAACGTATACTAAAAAGCTGAGCAGAGGCTCTCTGTTTAAATTAAAAGTGACTGGTGGTACGGCAAGGTCACGAACCTTCGTCTTCTTAACAAAAACATTCGCACTGCACAGACAAGAGCAAAGCAGCTTCAGCTAAGTAGGCGCACATACACGCACACATACTTCCTTCCTCTGCGGTCAATCTGCCAAACATTTGTAGAGTGCGGGGGATGAAAAGATCACCCTCTTGTTCCACCCGCTTCTCCGCAGAGAGACAATCTGAGGCGCTCTTGAAATGGAAAATACTTCAGTGCCGCGCTGTACCGACATCAAAATTATTGCGAGTTATGTGGGGGGGAAAGAAAAAAAACGATGTCTTTTTGAAAGAAAGGGAGTGTTCGGAGCTGTTTGCTAGATAAGAATCTTATTTACACAGAAGAATGAGCCTCCAGTTTGAAGACAAGCATTCTTTGATAGTTCAAATGTGTTGAGAACACAAAGAGGGCTGTGCTCGGCTGCTTGGATCACCCTCTGTCAGACTCCGAGGTGCCAGCCACCGCTCCATTCAAAACACTCATTACATTACACTGCTATTTCACACTACAAATCCATTTTGCACCGGCAACCAAGTCGGTATTTGTGTCACCTAGACGTGCGCCGTTCAGTTTGAGATGAGGTGACTGGGGTTGCTGGGGTTTCAAGTCAACACGAAATCAAAACTGACCATGTGTACTTTAAAAGACATCTGCCAAATTCACATCACATCTGAAATAACTTTCCTTCTCAGATAACATCTTCTAGACCGTCCGGTCGGTCTATTATGTAATGTTAACCAGCTGACTAGTTAGAGGAGTAGTTTAATCCAGAACAAAAAATGTACAGATGATGTACTCACCCCAACGTCATCCAAGATGTTCATGTCTTTCCTTAGTCGTAAAGAAATATTTCAGGAATTCTCCCCATATAATGGACTTCTATGGTGCCGGCGAGTTTGAACTTCCAAAATGCAGTATTAATGCAGCTTCAAAGGACTCTAAATGATCCCAGCCGAGGAAAAAAAACCCAACTTTTCAACTTCAAACGCTCGTCTTGTGTAGCTCTGCGTGAACTCACTGTATTCCGGTTCATGATAGTTAGGGCATGTGGAAAAACTCCCATCTCATTTCTAAGGTTGTCTGATCTTCTTTGCATGTTCACTTTGTAAACAGTGGGTCGGTACTTCTGCAGCGATGTAGGATGATTTCGAAGTTAGAGGAGAAAATGAGATGGGAGTTTTTTGACATACCCTAATTGTCTTGAACTGGAATGCACAGAGTTCACGCAGAGCTAGATAAGAAGGCTGAGGTTTAAAAGTATATAAATTGTAAAAAATTTTTAGAAAATAACCGATCGTTTCGCTCGATAAGACCCTTCTTCCTCGTCTGGGATCATTTAGAGCATAATAAAAATAAATGTGTTGATACACCAGTCAAAAGTTTTCGAACAGTACGATTTTTAAAGTTTTTTAGTCTCTTCTGCTCATCAAACCTGCATTTATTTGGTACAGCAGTAACATTTTGAAATATTAATATTTCAAATATTTATATTTAAAATAACTGCTTTCTATTTGAATATATTTCAAAATGTAATTTATTTGTAATTTCAAAGCTGAATTTTTAGCATCATTACTCTAGTCACATGACCCTTCAGAAATCATTCTAATATTCTGATTTGCTGCTCAAAAAAACAATCTTTATTATTTTTATGTTGAAAACAGCCGAGTTTTCAGGTTTCTTTGATGAACAGAAAGTTCAGAAGAACAGCATTTATCTGAAATAGAAATCTTTTGTAATATTATAAATGTCTTTATCATCACTATCACTTTTGATCAATTTAAAGCTTCCTTGCTAAATAAAAGTATTCATTTCTAAAATTATTGATAATACTAATAAAAACATGTTACTTGGACAGCAAATACGCATATTAGAATGATTTCTGAAGGACCATGTGACACTGAAGACTGTAGTAAATGTAGTTTTGATCAAAGGAATGAATTCCATTTTAAAACATATTCCTATTTTATATAGTAAAACATTTCACAACATCACTGCTTTTGCTGCATTTTGGATCAAATAAATGCAGGCTTAAAAATCTTTCGACTGGTAGTGTACATAAATAAACACCTAAACCACCAAACAGGAAGTTCAAAGTGGCTTATCAGAAAGCAGATTTGAAGACTCACAACAGATTCCTGAACTCATGATTCATTCACATTTCTTGGCACATAAACAAAGGCCATACCGACGAGCTGTGCATTAACAAGCAAGGGCGACTCCACCATCTTGTCTCCGGCTCGCTAAATCCGTAAGCAACACTCGTGTGTGTTGATGATGGGGTCGAGCCTCGCAGTTACCCAGCAGCCATATCTGAACACACAGCTCCTGAAGCGTGGCGCAAACACACTCTCACACCACGCCGAGGATAGCAGCCCGTGTGTGTGTGTGTGTGTCATTGCTTTAAGCACAGATTTGGAGATGTTAGAAGTCTTTGTGTCTCTGTAGTGCTAAAACTGCATGGAGATAAATGTTTATCTGAACGCTTCAGTATTCCAGGGATGAATTCACGTAGCGTGGGCTGAGGAGGCTAAAAGCTACTACTAACAAAAGGAGAGCGATTCCGTTCCAGCCCTCTTAGTGCACATCATCTTTTATTTATTTGTTTTGCCTGCTGCCGTTATTGATCTCGTTGCGTTTATCTGTTCAATGCAGCAGGCGGAATAAAGATATTTAATAGGCTGAGCACATTGTAAACCGTTCGCTAGGAGGGGAAGGGGAAGGGGGGGTGTTAAGAATGCAGAGGGGGCCATTTTGAGTGGGTTGCATGTGTGACAGGAAAGGCTTGTTATCAGAGCAGGTCCGCACAGGGTTTTCTAAGGCTTTATAGTACGTTAGTAGGGTGGGCTGAGCTCGGCCCGTCTATTTCTACCTGAGCTCATCCTCTCATTTACAAGATAATGTAAGTGAATATATCCATCAGCGCCGTGACTGACCGCCTTCACCGGAGGGGGAGGGGAGGCTGGAGAACAAAAGAGAGACAAATCTCAATGAAATGAGATGACATGTTTCAGAACGTCCCAGGCGGTGTTGAGAGGGATTTACCTTTGAGAATTGCGGCTTATAGTCTCTTAACCCGGCTGGTAGATTCATTTAGAGGAAATGGATTCCCTACATACTGACAAGGCAATAGATATCTGTGCTGTGAGCCGTAAGGAAAATACTGAGGTATAAAGGTCTGGTTTGAAATGCTTCCTAGGGTAAATGAAGCTGTAAATGTGACTTCAGCCTATTTCTGGCCAATAAAGCTAAAGGAAAATCTATCCTTTTGTAGTATTTATGCATTTTTCAATATAGAAACGAACTTGAAAATAATTAAGAATTAAAATGAAAGCATTTTCATTAAATAACACAGATATTAAAGGGATAGTTCACCCAAAAATGAAACTTCTGTCATTGATTATTCACCCTCATGTCGTTCCAAACCCGTAAGACCTTCGTTCATCTTCAGAACACAAAGATACTTCTGCTGAAAGCTGAGAGCTTTCTGACCCTACATAGACAGCAACACAACTACAACGTTCAAGGCCCAGAAAGGTAGTATGGACGTTGTTAAAACAGTCCATGTGACATCAGTGGTTCAAGTGTAATTTTATGAAGCTACGAGAAGAGCTGAGCGATACGGTTTGACCGATTCTCGATTTTATAACATTTTTTTTAACTTGAAAACGTAACTACAACATGATTCAAGTAACTTTTTCTTTATTAACCCTCTAGTTAAAGAAAATTCTATTCCAATTGCACCACACATGAAGTTGTCAACATGTAAATGTTAAACCACTTGTTAAATATTTTTGCATTAATGATGCATGAACTACAACTACTTGTTCAAACTTGTCTTATACAAAAGTGTAATGTTATACAAGGAAAATGCTTTAAAAAAAAAAAAAAAAAAAAAAAAAATCAAAAACGCAACGTAATTCAAATTTAAAATGACTGAAGGTATAACACCAGTAGACTATTAACTATAAATGTTGTGTAAAAACAATGAACAGCAGCTTTCAGTCTGTCACCATGATGTAAACATGAAATATCAGACATACAGTAGTAGTTCTTCAGCTTTTTATTTATTTGATTGCGCTGCTTTTCCACTGTTTTTTCTATGTAAACATGGACGCATGTTGCACTCGCGTCTCTCACATGAAACGGCATTATAAAAATGCGGCGCTCAAGTTAAATAAGTTCAACTCCAATCTTCTTGCATTTTTTTCATATTCCACTGTCCGCGTCGCAAAAAGTACTCTCTTAACTTCATAATATTATAGTTGAACCACTGTTGTCACATGGACTATTTTAATGATGTCCTTACTACCTTTCTGGGCCTTGAACGTGTCAGTTGCGTTGCTGTCTACGCAGGGTCAGAAAGCACTCGGATATCTTAATTTGTGTTCTGAAGATGAACGAATGTCTCACGGGTTTGGAACGACATCAGGGTGAGTTAATGACAGGGTGTACTTAATGACAGAACTTTCCTTTTTTGTCAAACTATCCCTTTAAGTTTAAACCAGAGTAATTGCACTGTTTATTGTTTTGTAATACAAAAAAAAAGCAACTGCAATATGCGGCAGAAAAATCACTGCTAACATTCGAGAACGTCTGCAAAAACTAGCCAAGAAATTGTGTTTTAAAAAATCCAAAAGGTACTTTTTCCACCCATCTGTGAAAGTCGTTTCCAAACAAAAGGTCCTCGGGAAATAAATTGTGTTTAATATTTTACAATAATGACGGTCCTCGCTGGCCGTGGAGAGAGTTGCGAGGCTGTAATTTGCGCTGTACTCTTTGAGAGCGGACCTTTAAGACTCCAATCTGTTCAGCTGCGTTCCAGCCATTTTGTGCTTTTAGAGAAGCCCCTCTCCATCAGAGAGTGAGCAGGCAGAGAAAAAAAGAGAAAGAGACTGAGAGAAAAAGGGGCGTCTGGGGGAGGGGTGTATAGGATTTGAGGGGATGTGTGCTGTTCTAGGGGCTTTGTGGACTCCCAAATGCCTCCCACAGGCCACAGGTCCCAGCTCTCTCTCTCTCTTAGTCTCTTTACCTGACTCGCTCGCTCTCTCTTTAGTGGCCTGAGGAGAACAGAAGGGTGGGGGCTTTGCAAACAGCACAGATCCATTATCGACCACTCTGCTGGAGCAGCCTGGCCTCATCCTTAGATTGAGATTTATTGAGCTGAAGAAATAGTCCATCACACACCGAGACGCGCTCACACGCGCACGCATCCGCGCTTAAAGTAAAACGACAAAACGGATGTTAGAAGTTGATCTGTTTGCAGCTATTATTTCTTAATGTATTGTCACTCGTCACTTAGCAACATGAATATTCATGTGGAAAGGGAAGAGGGGTAGCACTCATCCAATCCTCCTCCTCCTCCGCCGAGGCTTATTGTTCACTCAGCCATTTTTCTAAACCGGTGAAGCGTGGCTAATTTAAAACACACCTTTACCGATGAAAGAGACCTGCCCTGCTTTCCGTGTCAATCCAGTCGCTGTTTTAATCCACTCCGCCTCCAAGGAATGCTGAGGCACAAAAAGGCTAAAGCAAAATGTTAATATTACACATGCGGGGCGGTGTTGCCGTTGAGAAAACCCGTCGTCTTCATTGTTAAATGCAGTCGGCCACCGTGGTCATTCTTTGGCGTACTTATCTTGAAATTAAAGTAGCCGTAGGAATGCAATAACGAAACGGTAGGGGGTTCAGACCAGGTGCTGACTTCACACTCCACGTGTCGCATTCACACCCCTCTCTTCCTACATGACCGACAAGCGGCGAAGCGCCGACCTGCGCCGCTCGTGTCACGTCGTACTGGGAAGTACTTCAGCGCAGGTGCTTCAGCTGGCACCAATGCCCCGTGTCAGGAGGAACAGGCCGGTCTTAACCCTGCTCATCCAATTTACACTGCTGCTCATTTCCTTCGCCTTGACACCTGCAGCTTCAAATATACACACACACTTATTCTGCACCTCTCTCATATGTCAAGCTTGCAAATTTTTGCCTCATCTCATAGCCAGAGATTAATACCTCCGGTCCGAATTAGATCAAACCGTGTGCGGCTGTGCCCTCAGAGTAGCAGGCAGAAAAAAGCTGACTCCCTCTGGGCCGGGAACAGAAGCCGTTTGACGAGTGTGGTACACTTAGTCTGTAGCAGCTTTCTAATTTGTAATTGGCAGGTGGTTCGATTTCACAAAAGCCTCTACAGTCTCCCTGTCATACAATGCTGCACGAAGGGAAATTTCAGAATAGATCTGGCTCTTTTATTTCCAGCTATCGGCTTGGTAGGGATTTCTCTGCACACTGTTTGAAACGTTGTAAAGGAAGAATTTCGGTGACACTTAAGCCTTTTATTTTGGATAGAATAAAACTTGACATATGGGGGTTTAAAACAAAGACAAACAAACAAAAGCGCCCAACAACATGACTGCTTGTACATCTTAACCTAAATGCATTTTGTTTCACGCTGTGTCATTATGCTGAGTTAGCTAATCATAACAGGAGTTTATTTATATAGAAAACTATAAAAAGGCACAGAAACAAAACACTAATTGGAAAGATCAGATATAGGGATACAGATATTTAAACTGTCGCTGATGCAGTAAATCAATTTTTCCATGTTATGGTGGATAACTGACAAATGGACAGTATTAAAAAGATATAACCTATTAAAATATAAATATTTGATATTGCATATTAAAAAATATATAATTTCATCTAAATATATTAAACATAAAAAACACTTTTTTAAAATGCTTCAGATGTGTGAGATTATGACAAATATATCCTAAAATGTACAACTTAGCGGTGTTGCAACATACCGGTTTTGATGAAAATAACGATATTTCACTGATTTAATTATCATGATTGTGTGAACGTGGGGTGTCGCAATATACTGGTACTGATGAATCATAATATTTAAATAATGAAACAGTGTTACGTTACTTACATTTATATAACAAAATATCGTTATCGCGTTAATTATGGGTGTCGCAATATACCAGTATTGACGAAAATTGTGATATTTAAATAATGAAATATTGTTATCGTGTTAATGATTTTAAAATAACAAAATATCGTCATCGTGTTTATTAGGGGTGTCGTTATATACCGGTAAGGACAATAATAATTAAATTTATTATTTAAATATCATGATTGTGTTAACTGGGGTGTCGCGTGTATACTTGACTGTATATATGTATATATGTTGACGATAATCACAATTTTTAAATAATAAAATATTGTTATTGTGTTAATTAGGGGTGTCGCGATATATCAGAATTGACAATATGCGCGATTTAAATAATGAAATATCGTTATTGTGTTAAAAAGGGGTGTCATGATATACTGTTATTGACGATAATTGTGAAATTTAAATAAAGAAATATACCAGTATTGACAATAATAGCGATATTTAAATAATGAAATATCGTTATTGTGTTAATTAAAGGTGTTGTGATATACTGTTATTGACGATAATCGTGATATTTAAATATTGAAATATCGTTACCGTGTTAACTAGGGGTGTCACGATACACCAGTATTGGCAATAATCACGATATTTAAATAATGAAATATCGTTATCGCGTTAATTTAGAGGTGGCACGATATACCGGTGTTGATGATGATCGTGATAATAAAATGAAGAAATATTGTTACGGTGCTAATTAGGGATGCCGCGATATACTGGCGAAAATATTGGCGATATTTACCCTTTATCACTGTATAGAATACTATAAAATAAGAATCAGTTATTTTAAACGCTCAATCGACATTAAAGTCTGTAGTAAAAGTAAGTAGTTATTCTCATAAATTGTCTTTGACGCTGCGCTAAACTAAAAACGGTTAGCATTTTAGTCTCTTCTGTTTAGTGTAATTGTTCCTTTTGTGTGCAATGGTGTGATTCATTGGTCAAAAAAAAAAAAAATCATGTAGAGAGATATCTGATATTGTGACAGCCCTAGTTCTTCAATATCAATAAAACACTTCAATATAATAATAAAAAAATAAATCAACTGCTAACTAATGTGGTAGCAACACATCACGCATCAAATAAAGGGTCACACAAACTAAATAAACATCGTTTTGGCACAAGAACCCTTAACACAAGTGACCCTCAGGGAAAAGTAAATGCTACATGAGTGTAAAATGTGTCCCTTTTAATTGAAGGCATTTAATGATTTGATTTCGACAGCAAAGCTTCTGTTCTCCCCTTCGAGACACGGATCTGAGGGTCTCCTTGTCGCCTGCTCTGCCTCCGCCTGCTTTTCATCCCCCATCTCTCTTTCTGTCTGTCTAAATCTTGAGACAGCTGGAAGCAGAGTGGAAGACATGCATGGAAAAGTTGTCTCTCAACATGGGGTGATACTGTTGCTGTCTCTTCAGAAGAGCAACAGGGAGATGAAGACTGCTGCTTGATGACTCACTCAGGTGGTCAAATGCTGTTAGTCTCACCTCGCTGAATAATACATGACTCTAAGCCAAGAGAGAGCCTGGTTTCTCCCCTCTGACAACAAATGGAGGAGGAGGAGGAGAAGTTTATTTCGGCGATGGCCCGAGTGCTCTTTGCGAAGGTGGTGCATGTCCACTTTCACCCGGCCAAGTCTATTGTGTTCATTCTTGACTGTGTTCCAGAGGAAGATCTGAAGCTTTGCTCGCCTGTTAGTGTTTCTGTAACCTCTCTCTACTGTATCCGCTGACAAACATGAAATGTACACTGAGCTGATAATCAGGGAAAATTGCGAGCAGTCTTGAAATGGCATTAGCGAGCTGACAAGGAATCCACACAGTTCTGTGTGGAGGTGAGGACAACGTGTTCAAAATCCCGGTGGAGATCTCAGCCTTACGGAAAAGACTGCAAGCTTTGGGTGGCTCCGTAATTAGGTGACAGCTGTCCAGACACCCACAGGCAGAAAGGAGAGACAGAGAGAAATAAAGGGCCATCTTCAGGGATGTACTCATCTAAGAACTTTTATGCCTTTCGTAATTCAACATCTAGACCTTTGCCTCAATCATAACCCCAACCATAAACTCTGCTCCAAAATCTAGTGAGTCGTCTACTCCCTACGCAGTCGGCAGCCTAGGGAACCTCACAAGTGAATGAACTGGAACGCTCTAGAATGACAGCAACTCCGCTAACCGAAATGCATTCTGGGATTGCCTATTTTGAGTAGGAAACAAGGAAAACTTGTACTTCATTATAATTCACTGAAAATAAATTATTTTATTTTTTAAATAAAACACCATTTTAAATGCCTTTTTTATAGAAATAAAATCCTGTTTTTGAATGTTTTTAAAAAGGTGAAAATTTTAATTATTGTTAATTATTAATTATTATTATTATTATTATTATTATTATTATTACTACCAAAAATAAGTTTACATTTTTTATACAAAGTTAAAGAATTTAACTTAAATTTATTAGTATTATTAGCATTTTCTAGTGTTGTATTATTATTATTATTATTATTATTATTATTATTATTATTACTATTATTATTATTATTATTACTACATTTCTAGTGTTTTTTTTAGTATTTTTATTATTACTATGAGTAATATTACTATTATTACTATGTTACAAACTAGAAATAAAACAGTTTTAATTTTTTTACAAAGTGAAAGAAATTAACTTGCATTTACTAGTATTATTAGTATTTTCTGGTGTATTAATTTTTAGTGATATTTTTATTATTATTACTATTAAAATAAAACTAGAAATAAAACACTTTTAAATGTTTTTTAAAGTGAAAATTTAACTTACAT
>JAHKKF010375724.1:0-18426 GCA_019740295.1 Labeo calbasu | reverse complement strand
CTTTTGCAGTGGCATATTTTTGATCGTTTCTTGGAAAGTTACGTTCAGTTTTATAAAGTTACGTTCATTCTTATTGGCACAAAAATAATCCCATAAATTACGCAGCTACTCTCTCAGGTATGAAATGTCTATTATATTCCATTATTATTATTTTAAATCAGTGCTATTGGTCATCATTATGTCTGTCTGTGGGGTTTTCAAATATGCAATTAAAAAAGCATTGTGACTAAACCTCGTAACGCCACTGGATCCTCAAAATGTCAGTCACTCATAATAAAGTCATAAAGTGCCGTGACGCGCATTTTGAAGACAGGCGTCAACGCAATGCAAGGGTAAATAAAGAACTGATGTTTGAATAAGTACAGCGTTTTCTTTACTCAAGAAACATTGTCTATAAAGGCTAATGTTTTGTGTGTTTGCTGTCTAGTTGTAACATTAGCCAATTCATTTTTGCACATTTTAAATGTCCTGTGCATAGCGGTACATTGGTAACACTTCAGAATAGCGAACACTTATTCACTATTTACTACGACTTTTCCCTCAATAAATTCCTAATTAGCTGCTTATTAATAGTTAGTATAGTAGTTGTTAAGTTCAGGTATTGGGTAGGATTAGGGATGTAGAAAAAGGTCATGTAGAATAAGGCATATGTGCTTAATTAGTACTAAAAATGGCTAATATTCTAGTAATATGCGTGCTAATAAGTTACTAGTTAACAGACTGTAAAATAAAGTGTTACCAGTTCATCTTTTATATCATGAGATTTTGGCCAAATGTATTAAACAACAAGAAAAACTGAGCACCCATACAGCTACAATAAACGTTATAAACTGTAAAATGATGAAAATGTAATAGATTAAAGGAGTCCACTTCCAGAACAAAAATTCACAGATAAATTTACTCACCCCCTTGTTATCCAAGATGTTCATGTCTTTTTTTCTTCAGCCATAAAGAAATTATGATTTTTTTTGGAGTTAAACATTTCAGGATTTTTCTCCATATAATGGACTGCTATGGTGCCCCGATTTTAAACTTCCAAAATGCAGTTTAAATGCGGCTTCAAATGATCCCAAATGCGGTTGTAAACAATGTCAACCAAGGAAGAAGGGTCTTATCTAGCAAAATGATTGGTTATTTTCATTAAAATACAATTTAAATACTTTTTAGTCTCAAACGCTCGTCTTGTCTTGCTCTCCCTGAACTCTGTGTATTCTGGCTCAAGATAGTTAGGGTATGTCAAAAAACTCCAATCGTGTTTTCTCCCTCAACTTAAAAAATCATTTAAAAATCATCCTACATCACTGCAGAAGTACCAACCTAGTCTTTCCAAATTGAACATGCAAAGAAGATCCAACACTTTCAACAAAAAACGATTTTGAAGTTGGGGGGGAACATGAGACAGGAATTTTTCGACATACCCTAACTGTCATGAACCGGAAAAAAAACCCCCCAAAAAACAAAACATTTCAGGCAGAGTGAGACAAGGTGACATTAAAAAGTATAGAAATTGTATTATTTTTATGAAAATAACAGATCGTTTCCCTTCTTCCTTGGTTGGGATCGTTAAAAGCCGCATTTAAACTGCATTTTGGAAGTTTAAAATTGGGGCACCACATCAGTCCCTTATATGGAGAAAAATCCTGAAATGTTTCCCTCAAAAAACATAATTTGGCTGAAGAAAGAAATACATGAACATCTTGGATGACAAGGGGTAAGTACATTATCTGTCAATTTTTGCAATTAACAGCTGTTAACCATGCACACTCTGAACTTATTTACACAGTACATTTTCTTATTTTGGTCGTGCATGTGGACTTGCGGACCACTTATGTGCACATAGCCTACCTCCGTATCTCGCTCCAAATGAGCATGATTTTCAGAAAATGTGCAAGCGTCTGAGCATACATAAATCCAAAATACCACCATTACCAGCACAAAATACCAACATTCGTGCTGCTTAATATTTTTGCTGAAACCTTGATGCAGTTTTTTCTTAGAAAACTCTTCTTTGATGAACTCTTTTTTTTGTAACATATAAATGATTGTAGTAAAAATAATATAATTTTATCTATATTTAAAAAATGTGATTTATTAAACTAAGCTATCCTAAAGGGATAGGTCACCCAAAAATGAAAATTACACCGTAATTAACCCACCCTCAAGCCATTCTAGGTGTATATGATTTTCTTCTTTCAGACAAATACAATCAGAGTTATATAAAAAAAAAAAAATGTCCTGGCTCTTTCAAGCTTTATAATAGCAGTAAATGGGTGTTGAGTCCAATAAAGTGCATGCATCCATCATAAAAAGTACTCCATTCAGGCTCTGGGGGTTAATAAAGGCCTTCTGAAGTGAATTGATGCATTTGTGTAAGAATAAAGTTTAAATATGGATATTATTAACCATAACCTCTTTCACGTATGTGCGATTGCGACATAGGACGTAGACGAACGCGGTGACGAACACGGAATTGACAAACACGTAAGTGCAGAGGATGGGGAGAAACAAAACTCTGGTCACAAATTAGAAGTACAAAACGAGGATTTGTAAAGAAAGGTTTTTGTCGATTTTGATATAAGCCAAGAGGACGTTTTCTTTGCTTGAAAAAATTTGGTTTTTGAGAGACCAGCATATTTACAGCTTATGCTATGCCTACGTCATCTGCTGGAACGCCACTCTCTCGTGTATGTGCGTATGACAACGGACGCTAAAGATTACGGTTTATTAAGTTGTAAATATGGATATTTTCTTACAGAAACACATCAGTTCACTTCAAAAAGACTTTATTAACCATCCGGAGCCATGTGGAGTACTTTTTATGATGGATGGATGCACTTTATTGGACTTTGAAATCTCAACACCCATTCACTGCTATTATAAAGCTTGGTAGAGCCAGAGCATTATTTTTATATAACTCTGATTGTATTCATCTGAAAGAAAAAAGTCATATACACCTAGGATGGCTTGAAGGTGAGTAAATCATAGGGTAATCTTCACTTTTGGGTGAACTGTCCCTTTAATTTGTTTGTCTGTCAAACAGATACGAGACTGTAAAATCGGGGTTGTAGATTTCCAAATGTCTAAGATGAAATTCAGTCAAGTGCTGTTATACAGCATTTCTGCATTGCAAGTGTGACTGCAGCATAAGGCACGGAAATAACAGATAATTTTCAGACAAGAAAAACAAGTCAACTGATGAGGGGAAAAAAGAAAAACAAATTGGTGAAGTGACAGAAAGGTGGATGTGCCAACAAGACATTCAGCTGAGTGGACTGCGTGGCCAGTGAGCCTTGTGCTAAGCCTGCTCCTGCAGGTTGAAGACCCATTTGATGTGATGATAGTGCTGCGCCCAGGAAGTGAAGCGTAAAGGGCAGAGTACGCAGTCTCATGACAGGTTAGCGCCAGCGTCCCTTTAATCTTATGCCTAGTGCACCCAGACGCAGCACCTGGCACCTGCCTGTACAGCACAGAGCGACAAAAACCGACCTGGATAGATGCTTGATCAAGGTAAAACACAATTAATGAATCTCTGTTAGTCCGCCACAAAGTTTTACCTCATAAAAAAGAAACTGACATGAGATTTGGGTTACACATCATAGCTGACGTCAGATCAGTCACAGCGTTTACATCATTTCAATTTACAATGCAACCAACTGCGTGTCACAGCATGGCTTCAACAGGTACTCAAACAGTCTGTATACTTGCAAGAAATCATGCGTAGGTTGGCAGACTGTGCCACAGGCAACTGTAACTTAAAGCGTGTCACATTTCAGATGTAATTCTCCACTCGTTAATGCCCTGCCATGCATTATTTAACCACTTGTAAGGCTCTTATACTTTTTTTTTTTTTGTATGATGGTTGATCTGCATTACACAGGTTTCCTAACCTGCCAGCTCTCAGCGGTGTATTCCTATGAACTGTCAAAACATCACTTGGCACATAAAATGTGTAAAATGGTGCAAAGCTAATTACATTTAGGTTAATTAATCACGTATTTGCCATTTAGCAGCCGCTTTTCATTTAACACGCCTCACAGTTCACACCTGGAGCAGCCTGAGCTTCAATGGGGCAGAAGAGGGACGGTGAAACCCAGCAGTTCACTAAAATACGATTCACCCCTTCTGGGATTTAAACGTTTGAGTTACAATCCAGAGCTTTAACCACTACACTTCCCATTAAAACAAAATCTAGCCCAAAACTGTCAACATAAAATAAGAGGAAGCATTCTGGAGATGCAGTAATTTCGCTTGTGGTAATATGAGTTCCTTGAGGAGACACCTGTCATTGGTAATGGTGTATTGGTATTGATATGGTACGTAGGATGATATCTGGAAGGGGGCTCCAACCAGCAGCTGTGGTTTCGATATCAACACAAGATGGAATTACTGACAGAAAACCGAATCAAGGTGATACCTGACAGACAGCAGCGGAATATGAGGCCCTAGTATTTACCTCAGGGGAGCACTTAACCGCCTGCTCACCCAGCATGCACTTTTATCAGAGACTTTCAGGTGATTTTGTGCCTTTAGATCCTGGAAATGATCTGTATCTACATTTAGTTTTAACCCCCTAGAAATCCTAATGCAATTTTTTGTTTATTTACTTGTTTATTCGAACTCTGCACAAATGCACCATATGTCAGCGCACTGCCCACAAGGCTATTTGCGCCGACGGGTTTGTACGTTTTGTTTTTTTTAAAGCATTTTTTGATATTATATTTTTTCATATGCTTATTAAGGGTGCATTTATTTGATCAAAAATACAGTGAAAAGAGTAATACTGTAAAATATATCATGAGTAGCTGTGAGATATGGCTACATATTGGCACGGCTGTGATTCGGCCGTAGGCACAAGGCCGCAGGCTTCTAGGGGTGTAACCATTACTGGTTACCATTTCATATTTTAATTATCATTATAACCGTATTCGATTATCGCGATTTGAACAACTGAGAATAAATAAATACTGTACAGCATAAAACACAGTTTTAAGTAACAGTTTCACTTGCGCTCAGCACACAGAGTAGTTTCATTTTGTGTGAAAACATGGTGGAAAAGCTGTGAGGTTTTAAAAGTGTGCTGAGGGAATTTTACCAATGAATATATGAATGAATTAATTATATGAATGAACCTGAAGGTTCTGACTGTCTTCAGAAAAGATTCAATGGCATTTTGTTTTCATCTTCGCTCCATGTAAAACCTAAAGAAGTGTACTTAAATCGCAATACTGCTTTGTCCACGGGAGTTTACGGGAAACGGCTCTAATTTAGCTTTTCCATAAGCGCCACCTGCTGTCATAGAGTGGATTTACAGAGACTTTTACATTCAGCTTGTGTGCAGTTTTTGTCTGGCGAAAAACAGACTGAATTTGCATGCCCTGCTGTAAATTTTGACCGGTTGATGAAAAACAAGCTGAAAAACAAGTGGTTTCTACACATTTAAACAATTCAGATAAGTTATCTAGAGTTATCTATGGAGCAGATAAAATTCATATAATCATGTATTAATCAATTATCATTTTGACTCAACCTCTTTTTTTAATATAAAGGCTGAAATGTGAGGGTTTTTTTGATGATTAGATATTAGATATTTGAACATGCTGTTAGATAAACTGTTAGTCATGTTGTCATTAAAAAAACGGACATCATTGGTACTGTTACTGTTTTAGTAGTCTCGCGCCGCGGGAATTTTGGCCGTTTTGAATGGCCATATGACTGAGAGGTTGTTTTTTTGCTACGTCATGTTTAAGGGCATGGAAATGTCGCCACAATAATAGACCTGTGTGTAAAACTCTCAGACATATTTTAAAGACTCTATGCTGCAAACTTTAAAATCCAGAAAAATCCAGAGTTAGTTGATCCTGATAAGCGGTCGCCATCACTGTTGTAAACACGACAGCATTCTTCTTTCGTAAAGGGGTTTGGCGCTACGGCATTTTGGTTTCAAGGCGGAACGTTAAAGAACATGACACACACGTCTCCCGGAAATCCTGTATACCAATGACGACTTCGAAACTCCTGAAGTTTCCAGCTAAGTGTGCATTATGTATCAGACGTTTAGCCAACATTCCCTGGACGTCACGTCTGAGGCTGAGACTGTTTTAGTGATTATGCAAACTAAGTAATTTTATTTGTTGTTTGTTGACTTTAAATATAAAACTTGAAGTGATTTATGTGTCAGTACATTTTATGTGTCAGTACAATACCGTGAAAATACCGATAACTGTGATAATTTTAGTCACTATAATCATGATAAGAAATTTTCATACCGTTACATCCCTATGCTTCACTAAAAGCTTACTTTATTACTGTATTAAAAGCGCACTGTATTATGATGCCCTGGAGCTCACATCTCCAAAAACGTTTAAGTAAATTTTCAAATAGATGTTATCTTTATTAACAAACCTCAATTTTGAAGTCTAAACAAGTACATTTTTGCCTAAACTCTCAAAACTAAATTCAGTGATGCAAAAAAAATATTATTAAAAAAAAATTTATAGTGGATTTGGGCATCCGCCATGACACTGGCTGTGAGAAATATTGCAAGCGGAGTAATACAAACGGTAAAACGGTCGGAGTTCCGATCGCACTAGAATATCACACTTCTCTCAGGCAATCAGATTCGAAGATCAGAAAGATAGATACATTTTTATTTTCCGTTTCAGTTTCTTCATTTCTCCAGTTTTTATTGTCACATTAAGAAATTATTTCTGAAGGAATCATTTTAATATGCTGATTTGGTGCTCAATTAACAGTTATCAGTGTTGAAAACTGGTGCTCAATATTTTTGTTAAAAAATGTATTAATACACTCTTCAGACGAATTGTTAACAGATCCCTGCTAAATTTTGCAAATGTAATGATTGTCACATATGTAATTTAGCCTAGCAAGTACTGAAAATGTGTTCATTAGCTCATTTCATATTTCAATTCATTTCAAGTTTGTTTTCATTTAGACGTGACAGAATGTGGTGATGTTCTATTTAGGAAGTAATTTATGAAAAACAAGTTCATTTTATTTCTGTACAACTGATTATTTTCTTATTACTGATATATTTTTTTTCTCCCATATGTAGCCTGAGAAAACTGTTTTCTGGTACATTCTGTTATGGTTAGTTTAAGGAAGGCCTTGAATACACATATCCATAGTCTTTGTATGAACCCAAAGTTTTCTAAGTTTCTTAAAACATCCAATTAGACAACTTTAGACACATCGTACTGAAAAAAGACTCAAGTTCACCTGAAGCAGAGAAAATATTCCAATTGAAAGGACATTTCCAGTGTGCGCTCCATGATAATGATGAGGAAGGCATAATAATCATTCTATGTGGAACAAGAGGGAGATGATTTATACTCCTCTCTTCATCCATTTGCATTTTATTAAGTAACTGCCTGCCTGTAATGGCCAGACAGAAATTAAGGTACCGAAGATAAGAACTTTAGGTTAAGCATCATTACACCAAGAGAGATGAATTCTTTGATGAAGATGACAGCAAAGAAATCCATTGAGCGCACCTTCATCAAGGTCTGCATTGATCTTTTGGCACAGAGGAGCCGGGGATATGCATAAAAAGTCCTGCAGTTACAGAACCTGGGAACAGAGGCGTTTCATCAAATACTTGAGTTATGAATTTACCTAAACATGTCGTGGCATGTCTGGCTTCAGCAGAAGGTCACGTATGTCTCTGGATACACCACAACTCTCGGCTTTGTTTCGACTTTAAGGTTAGCTGAAGGCGTATGCTAATTGTTTTTGGAAGGTAATGCTCCCTTGATACTTCTCGAGATCAATACAGCTCACCTACACAGCGAGAGCCAAAATATAAGTGCGGCAGTGACAGTGTGAGAAAACCATTAAAACGGGCTCTCCTGGCCCTGATGGCGGGATTTCGTATCCAAATCTCTGCCGGCGAAACACCTCGATCCAACCTCTCTCTTCTGCCTCACAGTGCATCTCTCCAAACTCTAGAGCTGAATCAATAATTTAAAAATTACAAGCTTCTTCAGAAGCTTCCTACTGCCATCTTTTCATAAATGGAATGGAAATTATGTTTTAATAGTCATCTTTTCGCAGACGTTACTCACAGGAAACAGAATGTATTTTTAAAAAGTTGAAAAAGAAAGCCTTTGATGATTTTAAATGCACTGTCGAAGCACACAAAGGAAAAAGGCACAACTGACAAGTTAAGAGGCTATTTCAGACACTGATACATCGGTTGCCTGACTCCGGCAAAAAATATTGGATAGCAAAATGACAGGCGTAGAAACTAAAGAGAAAGAGGAATTTTTTGAGGGCTGAGTGCAAAGAACAGCTGATATGACTAATATTTCAATGTGAGGATATTTTAAAAGAGATAAAAGGTGCTTTTCGTTCACAATTTTTCGTTCGCAGACACTGAGGCAGGATAGATGGATATCTGAGGTAGAATTTTAAGAGCTCGTGCGTGACATTTCAACCTTTTATGGGCCTACTTTTAAAAACAGAATGGAAAAACAGAAGTAATATTGAAAGCTAGAGACTATGTTTACTAGCAATAAGAGGGACAAACTGAACCACGGAGATGGGAATGAACTTTAATGTGTCTAAAAATACAGCGAGGGCAAACTTAGGGGAATGAATTAAAATGTCTTATGATTTCCTTAATTAAAAGTAATGACCACATTCAAAATAAAAGGATACAAAGATCTGTTTCCCTGAATCTCGTTAAAATATTACTAATCATTATTATTATTCTTTTTTAATAATGTTTGTCCCTGTGGACTGTCAGTGTGAATCCGTGAACCGTTTATAGAAAACAAATGCTCCGATTCCTGTAAATTAGTGGCCTGATACATATTGTTCAATACAATACAAATAAACTAATTAAAAGAAAAGTTCACCAAAAAAATGAAAATCCTGTCAATACTTACTCACCCTTATGTCATTCCAAACCTGTACGACTTTAATTAATCTTTGGAAGATACATTAAAGGGGTGATCGGATACAAAGTTCACTTTTACATGTTGTTTGAACATGTACGTCACACCGACAGAGGCCGCTTCCAATATAGCTGATTGACATTAGAGTCTTACCTCAGACCCGCCCTAAATCAGCTGTAACAGTCCGACCCCCATTGTTTCGATGCCGGAGCAGGGATGCAAGTTAGACAAGAATATCTCCGTTTGAGGTGTTATGTTGCTGAATGTAATAATGAACATAGTGGTCGTCATTTACCCCCGATATCTGAGCCGTTGAAGATGCAGTGAATTACGTTTGTTTGTGTGGGGAATGCGCCTCCCAGTCTACATAAATGAGTCAGTGGTTGAACCATTGACGATGAACTATTTTAACGATGTCCTTACTACCTTTCTGGGTCTTGAAACTAAATGAAATTGTTGCTACAAATACAGCACCTGAAAATAAACAATGCTATTAGTCATGCAATACATTCTTAGCGAATTCCCTATTTCATCCTCTTACAGAAACTCCAACTAACGGAAGCTTTGATGCAGTGTACTGCACTGTATGCTGAGACTTCTTTTTCAAGCAGGCCTCTATGCGTTCTGAACCAATCAGTCATCCTGACAGCTGGCCAGAGGCCCATTGCCCATGTGTCAATCAACAGACAAGAGAGGCGTCACCATAAGGCTCTTCAGCAAGCTAATACAGAGAGAGATTTTACATCTTGTTCTGTTGTCACTTGATATCTTGTCATCTTTGCTATTACGATTTAATTAATGTACCCTCTGTATATAAGTGCTACAGTGATACGATCACAGAAGTTACTATAACCTCAGCAAACTCTCTGCCGCATAATATTTTCATTACAAGTGGCTGAAGGTGATGATCATGTGTTATCGGGATCAATAACACTTAAGCATCATCACACCAAGCACGATTCCTACTGATTAAATACACTCAGGTGAAGCAGAGAATATATAACGTTATAATTCTATATTAGATATTTTTATATTTAGATCAATAGTTCTTATGATGCAACGTGTTTTGACTCAACTAAACTAAATTGATCTGAGGCATGGATTTGATTTGGCAAGTTTAAAATGCATTATACTTTAACAGGAATACCGTATGTTTACATCAACACACACAGTTTCCCAATACTACAGTAAATAATATTAGTAAATACTTCTGTTATTTATATAAAATATTATTTATTGATTAATAAAATTTAATAAATAACAGCCAGCATAAAAGTTCCTAGGCAATTCAGTCAAAAGTACAAAGGCAGCGCTCTGATATACAGCACTGAAGTTAAAATATAACGTGATGAGATTTTTCCCTCAGCCAAAACTATTTGCTCTGAAACAAATATTAGATTAATAAGACCAAAGAGTGCCTGTTAGATTTACCCAAAACTAATCAAATCTTATGTTTAACAACTATAGAGACATCAGAGCCCACGGCAATATCTGGCCAAGGTAAGGCTGCTCTCGGCGGTTTCATTAGCGCTGAATGGCCACTGACGCCCTGGAGCTCGCATCTATGAAAACGTAGAAGCAAATTCTCAAATAGACGTTAACTTTAGTAAAGGTGCCATAGAATGCATTGATAAAATATTTAAATTGTTCTCTGATATTTACATATCAGGCATGTGGCTTAGGTAAGGTCAACAATTCTCCAGAAACAGTTTTTCATGTCCATTTACATCCCTAGGATTTGTCCCTAGATTTAAATAGTCTGTTATTACCTTATTTGGAAAGATCATGAGTAATAATGATGAGCTCTGCTCTGATTGGCTGTTTTACAGTGAGGCTCATTTCAGTAGCTTACACAGCGGGAAGGAAACAGAGGGAGGAAAACATATATTTAATCAGGGAGCCGCTATTAATACGCGGGGGCACCGAAACTCCTTTTGAATGCACGATCACTTTTTACTTTCACTTTCGAGATTTGCGATCGCACGTGATCTGTTTATACTACAGCAGCAGTACTTACCATGCATTTTACAAGATGCATGTCAGTGGTGTTCAGGATCTGTAAATCATTCGCCATCATCCTCAGTCATCTCTCCTTACTCTGTTTATGTGGTAAATGAAATCTTATGTACTGTAATGTAAAAGCTAACGTTGGCAAACTGCTAGCCATGTCCTTTTAGTAGCTTGCGTTATTTTATTAGATTGCGTTATTTGTTTTCCGTGCCTTTCTGAATACAGACACCAACCCTTCCCTGCACATCACATCCTCTGCACAGCCTGAGCATAACATTTATTTCCATGATCTGCCATTTTTACTATTGTCCTCGCTTGTTTTTGGTATATGCAAATGTTGGGGGCGTGACTATTAATGTTCCCGACTATAACGTCACAGTTCGTGTTATGTTGGGATTCGCCTCTTTTTCAGTGGTCTTTTGCATGCACGAGATTTACATAAGGAGGAGGAAACTGTGGTGTTTGAGGCTCATGGTATATCATTTCCATGTAAAGGACTGTTATTGTTCAACTATGCCAAGGTAAATACAGTTTTCCATTCTATGGCACCTTTAACAAACCTCATATTTGAAGTCTAAACAAGTACATTCTCGCCCAAAAAACTGTTAAAACTACACTCCGTGGCACAAAATCAGTATCATTTATAAAATTATAGTGGATTTCAGTGTCCACCATAACACTCACTGTGAGAAATACCACAAGCCAGATGATACAAACGGTGAAACGGTTGAAGTTCTGATATCACTAGAATATTGCACTCCTCTCAGCCAATCAGATTCGAGGACCAGAAAGAATTGTTGTATACATACATACACATTTAATGAAGCAATGCTGTGCTCAGCAATGTATTCCTTTTTATTATTAGATGATTTGCATTTTAAGGAGATTCTAATTACTTATATGCAATCTGAAGATCCATTAAAAACCGTATAAAGTTATATACTCCATATTATGAAACACTGCGTATGAATTAGTTCCACTGATGGCCCTCAAACTCAGCTGATGTAAAACAACCAACACCAAAATGCTTCGCTCCATTGTTTGCTAATTTCAGCTCGAGTTTTATGGAACAATACATCTCTGTATAATTATTATAATGTGCATTCAGATAACAAATGCATGGTTTTAATATACAGTTACTTACTGAAATGCATTAGAGAGTCTGTTTGGGTGGAATACTGCACAGTTTATGCATACATATAGCGAATGCTGAAAAATATACACCTCTGGCTTATTTACATACATACGCTTACACAGTGTATCATAAGCCACGCTACAGGCTTCGAAAACGCATTTAGGCAAATAGATCAATACTCCATATAAAACTAATAGAAATGAATGAGGCCCTTTAGACACAGACTTCTGAATTGTCTGCTAACTGTTGCGATACAAAACTGGTGTAATGTGTTCATTTTAAATCAGGTTGTTCATTGACCTTATTAGTAGCTAGCGTCAATGTGAGAACACACTATTCCCTTCACTGACTCACAGCTTAACTGCGCTACCCCTTGTCACTATCGGTTATGCATGTCATTCTCTTCCATTGTCAGACTGTTAGCAAACACAAACATGCAAAACATATGTTACATTTCCCTGCTGATCACATCTGAAGGATAATCTATAGCAGCTACCATGTCTATTATAAATTGGCAAAGAGCTAGTCAGAAAAAATACAGCAGTGAATGAGAGCAGCTTGCAGATTACATAGGAGAACTCTGATATTACATGATGTAAGATTAACAACACCAGTCCAGTTTCATAATAAACATTTCAACCATCAGAAGCATTTTATATTGGGTCAGCTGTGTTCAGCATGCAAAGAAGATGATTGTGAACTAGGGCAGAGCTATATAGCATAAAAAACTTTGACAAAATATGTTTTCCACAGTTATTAACTACATGAACACAATGAATAATTTAATCATTTATACACACCAATATATCAAAACACAAAAAACGCTATGCTCATTTACAGAATACTTTTTGATATGCTAATAAATAGGTAAACACTGAATCAGAGTTAGAAATAATTCACTGAAATGACTGATACATGAAAATTAACCAAGCTAACCAAGCCTAAAGCAGTTTTGGCTAAGTGATATTAAATGCAAGATGCTTTTAAAATCTTAATTGCGACGACGCTAATGATACGATCTTTAGGAAACTTAATGGCCAAATAAAAAGTGCATTAAAATCATGATGTAATCAGGGAGCCGCTATTAACATGCAGGGCTTTGAAGCTGCTTTTGAATGCACAATCACTTTTTACTTTCACTTTCGAGATTTGCGTTCGCACGTGATCTGTACTTACCACGCATTTTACAAGATCAGATGCATGTCAGCGGTGCTCAGGATCTGTAAATCATTCACCGTCATCCTCAGTCACCTCTCCTTACTCTGTTTAAGTGGTAAATGAAATCTTATGTACTGTAATGTAACAGGCTACCACTAGCAAACTGCTAACCATGTCCCTTTAGTGGCTCGCGTTATTTTATTAGATCGCGTTATTTGTTAACCCTTCCCTGTACATCACATCCTCTGCACAGCCTGAACATAACATTTATTTCCATGATCTGCCATTTTCACTATTGTCCTCACTTGTTTTTGGTATATGCTATGCTGATAATGATAAAAAGTGCATTAAAATCATGATGTTCAAGATCAGTAGCAAAATCATAGCGAATACATTGTTAATTTTCAATATATTGCCATGCCCTATTGTAACATGTATAACAATGTAAGAGAATCTTTTTAAATAGGATCATGGACCCCAAATTGACCATGAGTATGTCTAATGTTCAAACTCATGTTAACTTGACCACAGGTTCATTGTCTAAACACTACATATCGTCTTTTAAAGACCAGGGATAATGAAAAATCAGACAGCATAAAGTGCTGCTGATGTTACCCAATGTTTAGTTCCTAATGACTTAGCATCTTTAAAACAAGATCAAGGAAGAGGTCTTAACTAGATTATCCCTGAGATGAGGGATTTAGAGTAGGCACAGCAGGATGGCCACGGTATGTTTACATATCTATTTCATTAGTATACAGCAATTATAAGCCTCATAGACACCTGCACACCTGCAATGAAGATACTGCAGTACTGAAATATCTCGCCTGTGGAATGGAACTATAAAAAGATCTCTTTCTTAAGTTTTTCGTAAGTTTTTATGATATTTCAAATGATTTATGAGCTAATGTGCAGTTTTAGTTGTGGTTGATTCATATTGGTTGATCAAAGTATTATCAGAACCAGAACTTTACTCAAAACCAGAACTTGGCAACATGCAAACTGCACTGAGCACTGATTTTTGTATGTGTTTGTGCTGTTACACGAGTTGCATAATTCCTTTAGTGAATCTGCCGTTAAAGCAATGCATATAGCACTTACAAAAGACTGAACGAGAACAAATGTAGGTGTTACTGGGGGAGGGTGGTCATGCATCTTTCATAGTCATGTACATTTTAAACAGCAATACCTTTAGAAACCAACCACTGGCCTGTTCTCCATACTCACTAGTTCAATCATTAGCTCTGACCCAAAACCTACTAATATGCACACTACTGAAAACCTGTTCTAAAAGTAAAGGCAGCAAAGTAAGTGAAATACAGATAGATAGGAATATAAATTATTTAATACTAAAAGCATACAAAGGCAGTAGACAGTGACGTAGTTCAGTAGGTTCTGGAAAATAACTATTGATTATACAGTCAACAATAGGGATGCAACAATACAGATAGGCCACAGTTCAATACATACCTCGGTTTTTGGTTCAGTTCAGTTCTGATGGCTTGTCACATCAGTGTTTTTTGGAGATTTGCAATTTAAAATGTGAATTTTAAAACTAATGAACAAAAAAAGCACCTGTACGCTTTTGTACACTGGAGAAAAACATGGATAATCATGTCTACTTCAAATTTCTTTTGAGAGAAGTATTATTTTTCCTTTTATTTGACCCAAAATAGGATGGATTGGCCATCATTGAGCGCTAAACATCACAGAAATAATAAAACTCATGACACTCCAAGAAATCTCTAATAGGGGTTATGCGGAACAGATTTTCGTCTTCTGTTAAACGGGTCTTGTCGCTTCCGGGTCAAGTGTTTTGCATGTGCTTTGTTAAATATGAAGCAGTTTTTGTTCCCAAGTTGCCTTCAAAGTAGACACAAAAATGATCATAACCAATGTCCATCACATATAAGGATAGATATCTAAAAGTTTTTGTTATATTAAAGTTTAAGTTAGAAATGTTTTGAATGATGAAACAAAGTAAACAAACACTCGACTGCAGCAATATATGGTTTATTTGTGTTCTTCAAGCCACCTCAAGTATTTTGCTAATAATTAAGTACATTTATAATCCATTGTTAGTGAGGCAAACAATATATATTTTGTACTGTAAAAGGCTGTAATAAGAAGCCACATCAGATCACAAAGTTACAGTTGAGGTCAAAAGTTTACATACATATTATTTAGAGAAAATAATAGTTTTATTTTAATTTATAAAAATGAAATGATTTTTAATACTGTGTTCTTACAGGGATAATCCACAGCTGTGTTTTTTGGTTTGTTTGTTTTTTAGTTGTTCATGAGTCCTTTGTTTGTCCTGAATAGTTAAACTGCCTGCTGTTCTTCAGAGAAATCCTTCAGGTCCCACAGGTTCTTTGGTTTTCCAGCATTTTTGTGTATTTGAACCCTTTTTCTAACAGTTACTTAATGATTTAGTGATCCATCTTTTCAGACAGAGAATAACTGTGGGACTCATATGCAACTATTACAGAAGGTTCAAACACTCACTGCTGCTCCAGAAGGAAAAATGATGCATTAAGAGCCGGGGGTGAAAACTTTTGAACAGAATGAAGTTGTGTACATTTTTCTTATTTTGACTAAATATATATATATTTTTTTTCCATTTAGTACTACCCTTCAGAGTCTACAGAAGATTACAAGTTTCCCAGAAGACAAAAGTAAAATTTTCCCTGATCTTAAAATTCAAAAAGTTTTCATAAATGCATTGTTTTCTTTCTGGGGCATCAGTGAGCGTTTGAACCTTCTGTAATAGTTCCATGTGAGTCCCTCAGCTGTCCTCAGTGTGAAAAGATGGATCTCAAAATCATACAGTCATTGTTAGAAAAGGGTTCAAATACACAAAAATGCTGGAAAACCAAAGAATTTGTAGGACCTGAAGGATTTTTCTGAAGAACAGCGGGCAGTTTAATTGTTCAGGACAAACTCATGAACAATTATCACTAAACAAAAAAAACAACAACAACTGTGGATCATTCGGGTAACAACACAGTATTAAGAATCAAGGGGATGAAAACTTTTAAACAGGGTCATTTTTATAAATTCAACTATTGTTTTTTTCTTGTGGACTATATGTAAACATCTTCTATGTGAAATATCTTATTCAGGTCAGCACTAAATAAACAACAACAAACATTTTGCATGACCCTCTTATTTTGGTAAAATAATTAACATTTTTAATGATTCTGAAAGAGGGATGTAAATTTTTTGATCTCAACTGTACTTGAAACATTCGACTAATCTTGTGGAGTAAAAACATGTTATAATGTTCTCTTTTGCTGGACAGCAGGTTTAGAAATGGTTCTCATTACAAGTCATTACAAACAAAGATGTTTGTCATCTGTTGTTTTTTTCAAATGGTCGTTATAAGTGGGGAGGCATGTCCTCATCTCATCCAGGCCCAATTCAAAGAGAAATAAAATGCTCAAAAATTATTTAAATGCAAAACCGAAAAAACACACCTCACAAGTGCACATTGAACATTATATTGAGAATTGAACAAACAAAAAAAAAATGCAACAACAACAAACCAAACCTAATAAAACAGTTTTTTTTAATGACTTCATATAAATAACTTTAATATCACAGATTTTTAAAATACCATATCAGTATAGTACTTTGAAACTGAGATTCAGTTGATTTCACCCAGAAGTTCTTATTTGCTACTACGAAAAGCACAAAGTGATCCGAAGATTTGACTAAAACCCTGCTATCATAACGTTGGGGTAGATCTGAACAGCACAAACATGAAGGCGCTCTCAGAATCTCAGCTGTGGTGGAGTACTCATGCTTTGATCTGAGAATAGAGGACAGGAGACTGCTGATCCATTTCCTCTTTCCGTGTGACCCATTTTCACTCGCGCTACAGTGAGATTGCCTCGCAACCCCTGAACCCCACAAACACTCCTTCCTGCGGACACAAGCGATTGAATCTAATTATCCCCTAATCCTTTTTTAGCTCCGTGTTTATGATTCAAATTTATACACCCACACAGATGGACGAGCCACGAACGGCGGCTTAGGTTGCGTATTCCGACTCAGAACGCACGAATCAGGGCTTCGAGCTCTCGCGATCCAGCAGTAATTAAATCCAGCGCCTTGACAAGCAAGAGGCCGCGGCGAGACAGACGTAATTGCAGCCTTTGAGATATTCATGCGCAAACTGCTTTGTATACTGTGACAGCTTAGCAGGTTCAGCCAACACAAACTTGAGTCTAATTAATTTGAATCAGTAATTTGCATAACTAAATCAATTCTCATAATCACGAGGCGTTTCACCCTCAGCAATAAACAGCTGTGTCCTTTGTGGTTTATTACATTCACCATGAAAAACATATCGGAGCTTTATGTACGCACGTGTATGTTGCAAACGCTTTCTCTAATAAATATTTTACATTTGCACTTTTATTCTAAAATATTTGACTCCATATTTTATGCTAATGTTCCCCTGGGTGTGCCAACACGGGAAGTTTGCTAAGGAAACAAAGCAGTCATGCCTGTAAGCGGCATGTTCTGCAGAGTTGCAGAATTACGACGGAAGTAAATTCTTGTCTAGGAGCGACTTGGCATGAAATATAAACCACTAGCAACGAGGGTACAGAAACGATTTAGTACGCGAATGCAAACATTCGCAACAAACGGCGAAAAGAGCTGAAACATGCAGGTATAAAGCCAACATGTGTGAGAAATGAAAGCTAGGAGGCCCCCAACAGTGTGTTGCCACAGATCACTACAGATGTCATCCCATGGCTCCATGTTTCTCGTTCCACCGTGTTCCCAGTGTAATTATACTCATTCAGTGCCGCTAGAGGAGCGTTTTCTCCCTGTGGCAGCAAAGCTCCCCATCTGGTCATACATGCATCTTGCATGTTAAACGGTTTCAATCTCCTTCTCCCGCTGGCCAGATTACAGGAAAAATGACATCACTGATCCTTGAACTCAAACGAACAGAATATTATATCTAACTGACACTGCCATCACCTCTTATTACATGGCTCCACTGAGCAATCAGATATTTTAAACGATGACCGCTATGATTTTCTTCTGTGGAACAGATATTTTGAACAGCACTGAGGTTCAAATAACATTGAGCCTCACTGACTTTCAATATATGCACATAAAAATAAACTAAAATTTGTTTTACTGATTTTTCCCCCCCTCAAAATATTCTTTTGCGTTCCTTAGAAAAAA
>JAHKKF010375706.1:0-10070 GCA_019740295.1 Labeo calbasu | reverse complement strand
GAGGAATAAGTATTTCTGATGTCAGTGTTCACAAAGCGAACGTGCAAAGAAAGTCAAATGAAAAATGATGAAAACATTGCTGAACGTTTTTGAAGTTGGAGGAGAAAATGAGGTGGAGTTTTTCGCCCTACCCTACCTTTTTGAACCAAAGTAAACAGACTGAGTAAACTAACTTTGTGTGACCTTTCCAATGTGATTATGTAATCAGGCTTGCCAGGTCCCAGAAACATTTCCAGCCCAAAACTTACTCAAAACCCGCCCAAAAGGAATGAAAACTACCCCAATTTTTGCCCTGACAGCAGCTTTATTGCATTAATGCCCTTTAAAATAAACATTTTGATTTTATTTATTCTATGTTTTGAATCTTAGCAATGTGCATATGAAATTAATTTAGAGCCCCATGAAATTCACTTTATTTTGATATTAAAACACGGATGAAAAACATTTGGGTTGAATGATATTCCATATAGATAATAGTATAGTTTTATTTTGAGACGTGCATTTTACTATATCATAATCATTTATTTCTGTTAACATTTCTTCGGATTTGTTGTGACGTTTTTTAAATGATAAGGTGAAAAGTTCTCTCGGAGATGCTCTGGAGATAAAGTTCATAAAGTGCGACGCAAACGCAGAAATCACTGTGAGCTTCACATGAGTTTGTGTAGTGGACAAAACTATGCTATTTAAACAGTGACACCAGAACATGCAGACTTACAAGTCACATGCTTTGACAGGCTGTTCATTGGTCGTGTTCATTTCTGCTGTGTAAAATCCTTAACATCTAATGCTAGTAGCTCACTACTAGCTTGTGATGTGACATCTGCCTCTCTGTTCTTAAGTCGCCAGGTATGTATTCCAAGTATAAAACACATTAGGCCGTGTTACATTATCCACAAGTTTCCAGGGGGCGCTACAGTAAAAAAGAACGTGGGTACAACGTCCGGTGAGGCGGCGGACGTAGTATTCCAATGGTATTTTGTGTGCTAATTAGCGAAGAGGCTAAGTGTTTTTTTAGACCATTGTTTACTTTGTAAAGATGCACACCTTTATGAGAGATGCCATTACGTTCTTATGGACAACATATTCTTTTTACGAATTTGGTTCCCACATCATTAGCAAGTTTGGATCGCTAAATCTTGAATGACTGAAAACTAGTGAAATGACATTTGAACTGAGACATCAGAGCTTGTGTTAAAGGACGTGCCAGATGAAGCCTCGATTCGAGGCTTGTTAACGTAGAAATCCCTTTCGTAGAAGCCTCACTTTCTGTCCAGTCATGTGCACGAATCACTTTGAGTGTCCTAACGTTCGACCCTCAGATCTTACTTTGCGAGTTTATTTTTTCTTTGGGACCTATTAAATAATTACATTTTTTAAATATTCAGTCATACAAGTAATGTGAAGAATACTAATTATTTCAGGAAAATTAAATATATGCCATATGCAATTAATATATGTGTACATTATTCTTCTATTACATCAGATTGATATTCGTACTGGCACTGTTCAATGGGTAAATTAATTTATCAGAATCAGAATTTCAACTAACAAAGACACACACGGTTAGGCTTTTATTTGTGCATATAACATGAATCGATCTACGGAAATTGTGGTGAATGCTTCTTCCGACAGAGCTTCACAGGCTTTTGGCTTCTTTATTTTTTTTACTAACCACCAGATTGCACTGTTTTCGACACACTCAAAGCTTTGAATCTCTTCCCGAAACAGTCAGAGGAAAGTCTCGGTGCTTCACGAGGCTTCATTTGCCCGTCACTCCTGTCAACTCTTGAATAAATGAGTGTCACATCCCGCTTGTTTACTTTGAAACAGAAGACACTCCCACGTTTGACGCAAGGCCTCATGGGGCATAGGAAATTTGTGGATAAAAGTAGCCCAAAAAAACGCAACCCGTGGCTCTGTAATTTTTCCCGTGACTGCATTTTCAAAATAGCCCAATTGTGTGGGAAAACCACGACCCTGGCAACATTGTACCTAATGTGTGAAAACGCACGTGCACATCGTGGAGCTCGTGCAAGACGAGCTTTTGTGGTTAAAAAGTACATACATTTTTAATTAATGTAGAAAATGCCTGATAGTTTCACTATTAGACACTTATTCCTCGACTGGGATCATGTAGAGCCCTTTGAAGCTGCATTGAATCTGTATTTTGGACATTCAACCTGTTGGCTCCACTATATAGAAAAAATCATGGAATGTTTTCCTTAATTTCTTTTCAACTGAAGAAAGAAAGACATGAACATTTTGGATGACATGGGGGTGAGTAAATTATCAGGTAATTTTTATATTCTGGAAGTGAACTAATCCGAATAAAAATCCATAAATAAATAAAAAGGAATAAAATTAAATAAATGTTTAATAAGAAAAAATGTCTTAAAAGTAGAATTATAATTATTAAAATGTATTCAAAGTTTTTGATCCAAAGCCATATAAATTCTTTTTGATAATGATATGGAAATGTACCTCTAATTAAACATGCTAAAAACTCTAATTAGCACCCCAAAACCACTTCAGAGTGGCGTCTTGCCAGCTGAGAGAGTGAGGTATCTGGCGAACACTTCACCTGCCTTTTTCAAATGGAACCACTGGTGTGTACTGACATTTCTTTTAACGACATGATTATAAGCACAGGGAAGGCCGCGGGACAGCGGGGGGGTTGAAGTTTCCAGCGCTCACTCAAGAGAGGGGCGTTCCTCTATGCTGCAGCCCAGAGCGCTGAAGGTGGGACCGGGTAATTACAGGGAGACGAGACCTGCGCTGAAATCACCACTTCCACCTGAACCATGTCATATCAGCCCTGATTTATTCAATAGTGAAAGGATTCCTTGTAAGCCCTAAATAAATTTTAATTGCAGTAAGCTGGTTAACACAGCAGCTTTAACGTCGTCACTGTCTCCTCCCCTTCTTCCCTCTTCTATGGCTGGGAACTTTGAGGGGATTAGGAATTGGTGGCGGTGACAGAGGGGGTTGTTGGGAAAATTGTGAGCGCAGCATGAGCACAAGTTACAGAAAACTCAAGCTGGATTGTTCTAGCATTCAATGCAGCTGTCGCCATCAATGTATGTTTCCTGTAAAATAAGACAAACATCCTAAAAAAATCTCCCTTTTACACATATCAGTCAAAAAGCTCACATTATAGCAAAACTGGGTGATGAACTACCTGCGGTTGTGTGTTCAGACACTGTAAGGCCTCAACAAAGGCATCGTCAAATTTGTGACTAATTAACTGTTAAGTAAGTGTGTGTATGTAAGTGTGGCTTTGACAAAACAAATCACTGATCAACATACTTAGCAGATATACATTTCCTCAGTTGTACCCTTCAGCTAAACTGCATTCTCAAGGTTCTTGTCTCACTTGTTAGGTCATGTTGCGGCATTTATGGGTTTGGTGTCTTTGTTTTTGTTCCTATGGGCTTGAAACTGCTTAGCATCCCAGCTATTTCTGATGTCAATGGCAACCTTAATTGATGTGGAAAGAGGATATCAGAATGACTCAGATCTGCCATGATCAGAAAAAGCCTATGATCTCATATCAAGCGGTGTTCAAAATCTCCAGACGTTCAGTTTAGATATAAATGTGACAGTATTCTAAATATCTAATACAATGTTGGGAAGGTTATTGGAAATACAGTCGGTTACAGATTACAAGTTTCCCTAAAAATTCTAACGAATGTTTTCAACTGTTAATCATTTTGAAATATTTAAAGCAGGCAGGGTTAATATACTCAACACTGTTTATTGTCAGCCTGTCAAAATTTATTATCATTTGAATTAAGATTAGAAAAATGTATTTAAAAGCACAGCCACCACAAAATCAGACTTTAGCACATCTTTTTACTTTGAGATCGTTTTGAGATTAAATACTGATTTAAAATCATAAAATATAGTTTAATAGCTATGATACTGTTTTTGAAATAAAAAAAAATCTTTGCGTAGCTATGACAGGAAACAATGGCATCTAATAATGCCTTATAAATAAATAAATATATAAAGCATATACATAAACCCAAATAGGAAATTAAACAGTTATGGAATAAGCATATGTCCTATTTTGTTCTAAACTCCTGAAACATTGGTGTCTCATATTTTAGAGCAGTCAGTGCAATTTTGGAAAGAAATATATGGAAGCCTGTTTCTGCCACTGAAAGTCAGAATTGTAAGATATAAACTCGCAATTGTGAGTTATAAAGTCAGAATTGTGAGATATAAACTCCGGCAAATTGCAAGTTGTAAGGTCCAGTTCTGAGGGAAAAAAGACTGATATGTTCTCACAATTCTGACTTTATAAAACTTGCAATTGTGAGTTTATGTCATGCAATTAGGAGAAAAAAATTCATAATTGTGAGTTTATATCATGCAAATCGCAATTGTGTGTTAAAAAAGTCAGAATAGCAAGATACAAACTCGGAATTTTGAGAAAAAAAGTCCAAATTGTGACTTTGTTGCAAAATTTCGCAATTTCTCAGAATTGCGACTTTTAAGAACTGCATCTTTATTTCTCAGAATTTTTCTCAGGATTTTTTCTCAGAAAAAAAAACAAACACTCCACTCAGTGGACATTTCACATCAAATATGTCACGAAATGTACAAGGTGGTTCTTATTTCGCACCTTGCAAAGTAGTTCCCAGAGGTACGTTTTTGTCATGAGACCAGGTTGGAAAATAAAAGTCAGAATTGTGGAATTAAAAGTTATAATTACCTTTTTTTATTCAGTGGTGGAAACGGGCTTCCGTAGAAATCAGTCAAATCTGTATGTGTGTGAAAATATTCGTATGTAACCCCTTTGTAATTGTTAACATTTTCATAAGTAACTGTAATTTAATTACACATATTTTAATCAGTAACTGTAACAGATTACAGTTACTCCCCAACACTTATCTATTATTAACTAGAATCAGAATGTACTAATGAATGGAATGCCTAATGAGGTTACTATTTATACACATACAATTCTTTATTCTCTTTGCAGAGGTTTTGAGCAAAAGATGCAAGAGCAATAACAGCCATTAACAATAAGTGAATAGCAAAATGAACCCAGATTTCAGCTTGCACTCTGCAGATCTTCAAATTCCCAAATGAATCTGAGGGTGAGAAAGAGCATTTGGTTTCTGAGAAAGCATGTTTTTGGCTGGCCTGAAGGAGGATGCATTTCAAAGAGCTTTAGTACATGTCCAGGCCTGCTGGAGGGGCAGATAGAAAAGAGAGAGAGAGAAAGAGAGAAAGAAAAAAAAAAGACAGACCCAATTACTGACCTCGGGAGGGAGTCAGAATTCCTCAGATTAGAGTCACTGGCAGTTTGCTTCATTTCTCGTAATTGAGTACGCAACCTGGCTTCATTAATCTCCTGTCTTCTGCCTATTGGTGAGATCAATCCATCCGAGCAGGCTAAAGTTACTAACGAGGACCGTTAGGTTCAGTGCTAATTTGGTACTATTCCTAAAAGGAAAAAGTGAAGGAGTTTCATGCATGATGATTGGCTGTCATGCTGGAGGCATTATGTTTTTTTTTTCTTAAGTTAAGGCTTGGCCTTTTTGTGAGGCATTTATTGCCTCTAATTTTAATTTTGCGACTCTCTGCAAAAATGGTGCCAACTTATCAACTTTACCTTATACAGGAAGGCGTTGACTCGCATCTGCTTTTAGTTTAAATCAAAGAGCTTTTTTTTTTTTTTTTTTGCACAGCATATATTGTGTATATATTCAGGCCATATTATTAACAGAGTTCCCTGTGTTGCAGTGCCAGCAGATATAAACTGTAGTATGCTGGAAAACCTAATTTACCAAAAAGGAAAGTTGCAAGCAAATCCTCATTTTACTCAGCGGCGCATAATGTAATAAAATAAAATGACACTGGAAAATATGTTACAGAGCATATTACACCATGCTTGGACACGAATAGAAGCATCATTTAACATTATAATAACACTTGATTTACAAGTCTAGCCCTGCAAATTGTGTGATAAGCAATTATTATTAATTTCGAAATGATAAACTCTGAGCTACCACAACACAGATTGAGCACAACCAGAATCCATTTGGACATCAGTCAGCGCTGTGACCCATGTCACTGTGACATATGGCCCGGCATTAACCTTCGCCTGTAAAGGTGGGATAGTGTCCTGCGGGGTCTCTACGTGGCTCTCTGCCATTCTGAGATGAAGCCATCGATCCATGCCTTTTCAAAGCTTCTTCTTTCAGCCAGACCCTCAGGCCACAGTCTTTAACAGATGGGCCATTCTTCAGAGGCAGCCTTCCCTCAGATGGTGATACAGTCACATAGTTGGGTGTGAGCCCTTTGAGGCAACTGGCTATACCCTCTAATTAGGCAGCTTGATGGCTTCTTTCTCTCATTCTGCAAAGAGCTTGAGAAACCCAGTGGAGAAGACAATAGGAGCAGGTATTTTGTTCATTTCACAGTGATAATCATGGGAATGTCTGAGTGACAATGATTGAAACTTAAACCCTTTTAAGACGAACACCCAATATCCAGCTAACAAAAATATGTTTCAAGAACATTTTACAAAATGTGATGCAAACATTATTTTTTGAATGTTCTTATTTTTGAATAAATGTTTTAAAGCTCTAACTTGGTTATACACACACTGGAGAAAATATTAAGAGAATGTTTTATCATTTGGTATGGGAATGCTACTTTTGAATGTTCTCTGAACATTCTCTGAGCATTTTACCATGAGCCATGTTTTTAACAGGATTCGTACTGAACCAGCTAAGCTACCAAGCACGCTTGAAACATCCAGAAAGTGAAACATATGGAGCTGTAATCATAACTGTGTACGAAAACAATTACAAGTGCTTACTGTTTTACCACCACTGCAGTGATGTACTTATTGGTATGTATTTCATCTCTTGCGGAAAAAGTTCCCAAGGGTACGTTTTCGTCATTGGATCAGGTAGCAACAACAATGTAAAAATATCATTTTTGTGTTCTATGAATGTTACTAGAAGAACATCTCAGAGAACCTTACCAGAATGTTGACCAGAGTTCTGAAAACTGATAGGTATGTGCTCAATACTTTTCATAAAATTCCCACAACTTTTTTTTCTTTTTAATTTTCACATGTTCTCACATTCCTTTTCTTTCTTTGCTATAGCTCTCCATTTTGTTTTGCAAACTAATTTGTTCTGCTACTTTTAATTCTACTTACCATCTAAACTTATTTGAGGTAACAAAATATTCTGGGCTTAAAACAAGTTAAACTCAACTGACAGCATTTGTGCTAGCATATAATGTTAATGGACCAAAAAAATAAAATAAAATAATAATAATAATTGTGGAGCACTTACAGAGAATTTAAAAGCAGAAATGTTGAATTCTCCTTTTTTTTTGTACTTATTTGAACTTATTATAAACTTTTTTGAGTTGAAATGAAAATAATTAGCCCATTATTTACAGACGAATCCAATCAGAGTTATATTAAAAATTATACTGCCACTCCCAAGCTTTAGAATGGCATAGACGGGTGCTACTTTTCATCAGTCCAAGGGATCGTTTACTCAAAAACATGAATCAGCCCATTATTTACTCACTTTCCAGGTATCCTGGGTGTATATGACTTCCTTCTGTCAGACAAATCCAATCGGAGTTATATTAAAAATTATCCTGGCACTTCCAAGCTTTAGAATGGCATAGGCGGGTGTTTCTCTTCATCGCTGTATGACCAGTTGGCGCAAGCTAGATTAAAGTGATTCTTACATTTTTAATATGGATATTTTTCTTACAGGAATGCATCGATTTGCTACAGGAGGCCTTTATTAACCCCCCAGAGCCGTGTGAAGCACTTTTTATTATGGATGGATGAATTTTATTGGCCTTGTTTTGGACTGATGAAGAGACACACTAGTCTATGCCATTCTAAGGTTTGGAAGTTCCAGGAACTCCAATTGGATTCATCTGAAAGAAGGAAGTCATATACACCCAGGATGCCTGGAAGGTGAGTAAATAATGGGCTGATTTTCATTTTTGAGTAAACTATCCCTTTAAAAAAATATTCTGGGTTTAAAACAAGTTAAACTCAACTGACAACATTTTTGGCAGCATATGATAAAACTGTGAAGCATTTGAGCCATTTTTGGAGAATTTATGAATTGATTAACTTATTTGAAATTATTATTATTATTATTATTATTGAGTTTACAATAAAAATTCTGGGTTTGAAACAAGTTAAACTTAACTAACAACATTTGTGCCAGCATATGATGTTGATTAACCAAGAAAAAAAAAAAAAGGTGAAACACTTACAACAAACATTGTCATTTGAGTCATTTTGGAGAGTATTTGGGGAATTTAAAAACAGAAATTCTGTAAAGTCTGAAATTAAAGATTATTAAAAAAAATTTCAAACTGAAATCATGTGGCTATACTATCATTACTGAGTATTTTATTGTATTTTTTATTTATATATCGGTATCTATGTAAAAGGCCAATGAACTTAATGAACTGTGCATTGCAATAACACAAATTAGAAAAGAGAGAAACTGAAGCCTGTACTTGTCTAAATGCTAAACGAAACTTGCATGACATCTTTATGACAGATAATTACTGGACAGTATGCATCAGTCAATGATAAGCATGTAGAAACAAAGTTTGTGCTTTTTAAACGATCAAGAAGAGACCAAACCAAGCCGGAAGGGAAAAACAAATCATTTTTCTTGAGCATTTTGAGTTTCTGCCAGCCAAGTGCTTCATTTCAGCTATCTCAAGACAGTTTTCCGACTTTCCAAATTCACTAGGCCCAAGAGATGCGGCGTACCCCGAAAAATATGTCTGAACAAAACCAACAACCTCAAGCAGCGATTGCATTCTAGCAATGTAACCTAAGGCCTACCCGACGCATGGCAGGCCAGCTGGCACTGCAGAAAAGTAACACCACTCGGAGTCGTGAGTAACTCCATCTCCACGCCGCTGCTCAGCAACACTCCCGTACTCCAGATTCCATTTCAGTCAGCTGCGTGCTGGCTTCCCAGAACCGTATCTGCTTAAATTACTCCTCACAAGCCTCTGCAACATGGCACACGTACAAAATGATAGATCATCCCTCAAATCCTTGCGTCTTTTCTGTCATCCTATATCGCTCTTCCTTTCAGAGGTTTGAGACATACATTGTTCGACAGATCCCCACAGCAGTGATATGTCTGCAACCCCGGTGTCACCTTAAGGTTGTTACGTTGTTATACACAGGGTGAAAAGGTGGTTTGGCTGAAAGTGAGTGTTTGGGAATGGAAAACCTCAGTGCATACGGTATTAGACATCTTAACATGGCTCAGTCTCAATCCTTAAGAACAATAGAGAGCTTTGATTGTGAAATCCACTCTCTCGTAATGGATGCTGCAGCCAGCGCCTTAACACTTCCCTTTTTGCTGTGTGGGGATTAGGGAGTGTGTTTTAGTGAGAGTGCTTGTTCTGTGTCAGTACACCTCATGAAGAGAGTCAATGGTGGGAACAGTCCCGCAGAGCAATATCACCTTCTGCTGTGCATTGCATTTACATTACATGGACCACAAAGTTACACTTTTTTCAAATGCACAAATTCACATGCATTTACGAAGGCTATATTTGGATTGCCAGTACACTTACTTTTAACCCTCTATAGTACGGTATTGACTCTTGGCAACATGAACACATTTGGCTTGATGTAACCAAACAACAAATTCATGCTTACTTCACCAAGAAGAACGAAGCCATTAGATCAAATCATCCACTTACAAGATTTTTGGCTGCTCTTTCAGCAGGTGAGGTAATGTGCTGCCATGCCAAATTTTCCCCTGTGACAATTGTATTTTTATAGCCAATGTTCTTGAATGAAATGTTCATTCAGAATGTTCCAGTGTTCCTACTGGTAATTTGATTATTTTTTGATCAATTAAAAGTGTATTCTGATTTGTTATGTTTAAGATATAACCATACATTTGATTTAAAAATATTCACGCTGCCTTGAGATCATTATTAACTTTTGTTAGGGCTGTCAAACGGTACCGGTTCTAGCACCGAAAGTACCGAACCGGTACCGTTTGACAGCCCTAATTTCTGTA
>JAHKKF010375668.1:0-11692 GCA_019740295.1 Labeo calbasu | reverse complement strand
TTGTCTCTTAACTAACATTGATCAGCACATGTACAAATTTACATCTCTCATACAAATCTAATGGTGAATTTTCTCTCAGGCCCCATTTCCCCAGTGTTTTTCCTAATGAACTAGTTTTCTGGGTAATTAAGCAAAACTACAGTAGTTGACATATGATGAGTAAATGTTTGATCCTGAGGTCCAAGATTGCTTTCAGAGGAGTTAATGTGTCTATGCGGCTGTTCTCATTACAGTTATACAAGTCTCAGCAGTGGATTAAAATGTATGTCATGACAAACAGCAGCCTGACACAGTAATTTAGACACTTTATAAATGATTGGTTACACGTTGGGATTGAAATGGCTTGGAGTAGTCAAGCCGGTTTTTAGGAAATCTAATATCTGTAGACCTTGTGTTTTAGCTTCTGTCTACCTGAAAGATAATCATATGATAACTGAGTATAAAGTCATCTCCATAAAGCTGATGTCACCAGACAAAGATTTAGTAACCAATGCTGACCACAGTTATGGTCATGATATGCAATATAATCAGCAGTGTACCATCTCTGACCTTGATGTTCCTGTATGTGGTAATATTTTATAGGGTGAATGGTGAATGTATTTTTTTTGTTTTTGTTTTCACTGTTAATTCACTTTAAAAAAAAAAAAAAAACAAAAAAAAAAACTATTGTTTACCAAGCTTGTCAGCATTGCACTAAATGCTTCAGACTATCAGTCAACAAGAACAGACAGAAAATAATATGCTGGGTAAGTCTCCAGATGTGGCAGAACTGGGTCAGCCTGTTGTGAGACAAGACTGACAGAGTCAAAATGAAACACTTTGTGTTGCTAAACATACCTTGTGAGATCACATTCATGGAACCAGAAGAGCTGAACAACTTTGAGATTCAACGAAACAGATACTGCTTGAGAAGAACCAGTAGAGACAGTAAAGCATTAAAGACAAATAAAGGTTAGAATTATAACAAAAGGAATTAACATTAAAGAGGTTTATTGAGTTTTGGACTTACCAGGAGGATAAAAATGTCCCAGGATCTTCATAAGAGGAAACATTTTCAGTGTCCCCTTTCATGGACATCCCAGCAATAATTTAAAAAGCTTAAAGCTCATCACAAAACTCATTATGCTTGTTACTCGTTCAATAGGTTCAATCCAGACAAGTTATACTTGGCTTTGTTCTGTTCGTATTTTACAAGAAAGCATTTCATGTTAATGATTTTGACACACCGTAAAAATAAAGCTGACGAACTGTTCACCAATTATAAACTGACCTGTTTTCTTAAACTATTAGCATTATTTTACACACAGGAGATGATAAAATTGAAACTACAAAGCATCCCGTCTTGTGCACACAATGTTACTCAACACAAATGAAAACAAAAGAAAAACAAGGCAGATCTTATTCTTTTCTTTATTTTACACCGTGATAACACTACTGAAAATACAATTTACAAATATATTAAACTCATCTGTGAATCCAATCTGCTGTTCTTTACCAACAAACTAAAATTGTGGCAGTCAGTCCTTTTCAAGAACATTGCAGTATCAACAACTAACCCAAGGTTCGAGATGTTAATATAATTCTTGAACTATTCCTAATAACATTTCATTGAAAAGAAAAAGAGTAGGCTTCATTATTAGGGTCATTCTGCGGCAGCAAATAATTGTTCTTTACTCATATAATCAAGCCTGGACCTCCACACTCACACTGAACAATGTAAAATCAACCAATAATTATTGTAGTTTGTGCCTTTGCGAGAAAGGATGAAAAGAGATTGTCCTTTTGTTTGTGTCCAGAGCTTCTTCAGCCTCGAAACCCTCTGAAGAACTTAGAAAACATTGAGAAATCATCCTGCATGTCATTAGAGGGGCTCAAACCACCTGAAAGGACCAGAAAATACATTGTGTAAAAATACACTGTGAAAATACATTAAATGAGCACATGTTGGAAATGAAAGTGCTGAATGTAATTCTCTCTCTGTTGTCTACATGCTCATCATTAGTCTCGTGAAGTCGCTTTCATTTTGCTGTTCACTCAGCGGGTTGATGCTCAGGAAATGCTTCAACACAGCAACCGCATGTGACTTTTAACAAGATTCACTTGTTTAAAACACCCTAAATTATATTAACATTCACTATATAGCGATTATTTCGCTAATACACATCTAAAAAATTATTTATTTCTGCTAGCGATCGCAGTTTGAGTGTAGTTCTGTGCAAGTGCACAAACAGCGCTGTTAGAATTTAAAACGACTAAAACACTAGTAATTCTGATATAACATACCAGTTGAGAAATGCAATAAAATACGATGTTTTGTTCATTATATTCCAATATTTCAGAGAATATTATTCAGTGAATTAACATTATCCAGTGAATTATTCTTCACTCTTTATATTAAACAGCTTATAAACCTGCTAAAACATAGTTTAAAATGAAGATGACTCCTGTCGTTTATTCATTTTCTTCATTTGAAAACATTAGATATTCTACATTCAGTTTGCTTATTAGTGTTGCAGCTGATGCGTTTTGTAAATAAAATGTTTTTATTGTTGTAATATGAAGATTAAATTTAACATAAAAGATGACTGAAAGGAGGAAAAATCAAAGTGAAGTACTGACTTACTTCACTCAGTCATTTATTTTCTTTATAACAGTAAATAAATATCAGTTCTGCATATCAGTTATCGGACACATAAACATGCAAATAATCGGTATCGGTTATAAAAAATCAATATCGGTCAATCACTAATTCTCTCTACTTTAGCCCTGATGCCTTTGAGGTTTTAATAGACCACAGCTACTGAAGAGCTTACAACTGGCAGAGATAAGAAACACTAGATGCCATTCTGCCAGGGTGTAAACATGCGACGCCTGTCATGACGCCACAGTCACTAAAGGAGTTTCTCAGTGTGGATTTCACTCAATATCCATGGGGTGTTTAGACTCCTTGTGGGGAAAAATCAATGGTACCACCTGTAAGATCTTTCAGTAGCTGTGGTCATCGTATTAATATTTTATTTTCCGAGTTGTGTATTCACTGAGTGCAACTATTTCGCACCATCGAAATAATGGCATCCCCCATTCTCCAAAATATGTATAAACGATGCGGATTCTTTAACCCAGGGGTCACCACACTCGGTCCTGAAGGGCCGGTGTCCTACAGAGTTTAGCTCCAACCTTAATCAAACACACCTGAACCAGCTAATCAAGGTCTTAATTGGTAGGAAGAAACTTCCAGGTAGGTGTGTTGAGGCAAGTTGGAGCTAAACTCTGCAGGAAACTGGCCCTCCAGGATCAAATTTGGTGACCCCTGCTTTAAATAACGTAAATCTTTCATGGGTTTTCTACTACAAATTTCAGTAAGAGACATCATTTAATTTATATTAAGCCATACATGTCTTACTAGCTGGTGTTCCTTTTTAAGACCATACTTTGCATGGGACAGTTAAAAAGTTGTCTAGAAACCACTAACCTGGCATGAGAGGACCAGACTGATCTTGCGGCCCACCTCGACCTCCTGGACCAGAGATGGTAACTGTAGTCTCTTCATTACCTTCACCGTCTCTGACTGTTCGTCTTTCTTCTACCGTCTACACACGCATACATACAGTCTGTATTATTGTAATTAAAAACAGGTATTTCATACACTCTGTATATTTTGAGTGTTGCTCTACAATTTTACTATAGTACAAAATTATCCAGGATCACTCACTCCATCTGGTCTGACCACCTTGGTGACACTGACAGACTTGAAAGTTGACCTTATCTTTGGCTGTGAAGGCGCTGGAGTTAAGATCTGATCCAGACCACCTGAAGACACCTGTGAGTCCAGATCTGAGGGTGGAACCAGAAAACAAAAGGTCTGGATGAATTACACACATACATTAATGTACTGTATTACCATGTGAACTCAGATTGGACGGTTGAGAGGTACTCATGTTTATGTAATGATCTGTTTACATAAAGATATCTCCAAATAAAAACAGGTAGTAGTAGTTATTCTGTTATTGATATCATCTATTTTTTTCTGACTAGTATCTTTTTAAATATCACTGGCAAGCATTCATTACTAGTACCCATTTAATAGATACTAGTAGTGATTCATTAGGTACTAGTACTAATTCTTTAGACGCTAGGGTCTTTTGTAATTATTGTGTAATTATGTAATTACTAATAACAATTTTTATCTCATTAGTAAGATATGCTTTTTCGCTCATCTTTTGTTATGACTAGTCCAAATGGGCACAGTAGAGTTCAATTAAATTTTTTTTTACAATCAACATAAAAAAAAAAATCATACTAGTAACATTTCAAATAAGTACTAGTATCTAAAGAACTGTACTAGTACCTATTGAATAAATAGTAGCAGCTCCTCAATAAGTACTAGTATGTAACAAATAACTACTAGTATCTATTTAATAGGTATGAAGACCTAATGAATAAGTACTAGTATCTAATGATTAAGTACTACTATCTAAAAATAACTACTAGTATCTAAAAAAATAAGTAATAAAGAATAACTACTAGTACACAAAAATTATGTACTAGTCGCAATTGATGTGCTAGTCAAAACAGAATAGCTGATTTCTCAAATTTCTGACAGATTTGACAGATCCCTGTAGAAGTCAATGGCAAAAATGTTCAATCTGTTACTAGTAACAAAAGAATAGTTACCGGATTTTTGAAATGAGTACTTGTATCTGACAATTAACAACTAGTATCTAATGAATAAGTACTAGTATTTTTAAAATTGTACTAGTACCTAAAGAATAAGCATAATAGCTAATAAATACTACTACTTAATGGAAAAGATACTAGTATGTAATAACAACTAGTTATTTACTAGGTAAATAATATGTAAGAGTATCTAATAAATAAGTACTAGTACATAATGATTAAGTACTAGTATCTAATAATAGCTACTAGTACAGTTTTTGTGTACTAGTAGTTATCATTACATACTAGTGATACTAGTTCACAACTGAAACGCATACTAGTCAAAACTGAATAGCTGACATCTCAGTAACAGATCCTCATAGAAGTAAATGCCAAAAATTTGAAACTGGCTACTAGTAAAAGTATAGTTACTAGTCACTATTGAAACAAGTACTAGTATCTAATGAATAAGTACTAGTATCTGATAAGAACTAGTATCTAACTAATAAGTACTACTATATAAAGAATAAGTGCTAGTATCTAATGAATAAGCACTAGTGTCTATTTAATTGGTACTATTATCTGAAGAATAAGTACTAGTATCTAATGAATAAGCACTAGTGTTTAATAAATAACAACTAGTATCTAATGAATTAGTACTAGTAGCTAATGAATAACAACTAGTATCTAAGCACTAGACGTTAATTAATAAGTAATAGTACTTAATGGAAAAGACACTAGTATCAAAAAAATAAGTACTAGTAGCATGAAAATAAATACTAGTACGTTTCATAGATTAAATGTTAAAACGGCTTGCCATATTGTCAGCACAAAAATCAGACAAAATTAAAAAAATAACCCACACATTTCTTTGCATTTTCTTTTTCTCCTCATAAAGGCTGAAATTTCATACTGCAGTGATCCGTCATTCTTTTATTTGAAGGCTAAATTAATTTTCAAGTGGCTGGATATTTAATAATTCATTAAGATACCCTTTTTTAACACTTACAAAAAAAAACGTCTGCAGAATTGTTCAGAATAGTGAAAAAATGTTATCTGAGAACTCTTTACTGTCTGTACTTGCATTTAAATCAGAAAAAAAAAGCAAAATGCATTACCTCCATCTTCTTTTTTCTCTCCCTCCTTCGGTCGTAACAGGCCATCTTTCCAAAGATCATGAAACTAAAAATAAAATGAAGACAATCAGGTGAGATCCCAGCATTGAAAGACTCTAAAAGCACTGGTTTACCTTTGAGAAGGGTCTCCACTGAGGAAAAGAGCTGCTGGGATCTTGTGGAGAAGAGGAATCCCTGTCCTTTGGTGCCCCAGAGGGGGGAGGGAGAGCTGGTGTGTAGGGTGAACTGTCAGGAGACTTCAACATGAAATCTCTAATCGGGTTACTGCTTCCTCCCCGACCCCTGCCTTTCTCTACACCTTCCTGAGGCGGCGGAGCTTCTATTGATGGAGCACCTGTTGGGTAAGAAAAGAGCAGGGGGAGTTAGTAACCTGTCTAAATTAGGATAAACAACAATCATGGAATTTGGAAGAAATACATTAAACAAATTAAATTCAATTTTAAAAAATTATTGCAGAACAAAGCAAACAAATGCACCTCTGTGTCCAAAGCCATGGCGCTCATCAAAGCGGCCTAGACCGGCAAAGATCTCCTCCATGTCCCTGAAGATCTGGCCGAACAGCTGAGGTTCTTCAAAGCGCGTCCCACCGGGCCCGAAACTAAAACCAAATCTGAAGGCATCATCAAACGGGTCTCGAGGGGGCCTATTAAAGTCATCGTGGTAAAATCCACCGTCAGTGTCGTCATCCTCATCGTCATCATCATCTTCATGAATCATCCCATCAAAGAAGGGGTCCCTGATTAAAACATATTAAACATATGCCAAACCTATATGTTTAACGTCAGGTAACAGGTAACATATCTTTAGATATATGATTAACATTTAATAAAAAAAAAAAAAAAAAGTCAACATTTAAGTATAACCATGATTTAATGAAAAACATCCTCATGACCACCAAATGGCCAAACGTTCTGCTTTTAATAAGTGAAGTAGATACTAGACACTACCAGCCAAAAGTTTTTGAACAGTTTTAATGTTTTTTAAAAACGTCTTACCAAGCCTGCATTTATTTGATCCAACGTACAGCAAAAACAGTAAATGTTTGAAATATTTTTTACTATTTAAAATAATGTTTTTCTATTTGAATATATTTTAAAATGTAATTTATTCCTGTGATCAAAGCTAAATTTTTTGCATCAGTACTCCAGTCTTCAGTGTCACATTATCCTTCAGAAATCATTCTAATATGCTGATTTGCTGCTCAAGAAACATTTTATTATTATCAATATTTAAAACTGTTGAGTAAATGTTTTTCAGGATTCTTTGATGAATAGAAAGATCCAAAGATCAGCATTTATCTGAAATATAAAAGCTTTTTGTAACATTATACACTATCATTCAAAAGCTTGGAGTCAATATAATTTTTTTCAATAGAAATTAATACTTCAATTTAGCAAGGATGCTTTAAATTGATGAAAAGTGATGATAAAGACATTTATAATGTTACAAAAGATTTCGATTTCAGATAAATGCTGTTCTTCAGAACTTTCTGCTCTATTTCTATCAAAAAAACTTTTAAAAATTCTCCTCAGCTGTTTTCAACATAATAATAATAATAATAATAAATGTTTTCTGAGCAGTAAATAGGCATATTAGATTGATTTATGAAGGATCATGTGACTGAAATAATGATGCTTAAAAAAATTGAAATTACAGGAATAGATTACATTTTACAAATTACATTCAAACAGAACAGTTATTTTAAATAGTAAAATTATATAAAAATTTGACTTTTTGCTGTACTTTGGATCAAATAAATGCAGGCTTGGTAAGCAGAAGAGATTTCTTTAAAAAACATTTAAAATCTTACTGTTCAAAAACTTTCGACTTGTAGTGTACCTTTTAGATTTCTATAAAAGCATGCTTTTCTCACATAGTTTATCTTTTGCCTTTTTATAATGAGATGAAAAAAAATGTCATCTGATGTTGGATTTCATTCTTCATTATTGCTATTTTTCACTGTCTAGTATAATAATCAAAACTATGATGATGAAAAAATCTATAAATAGGTTTATTTATCATTTTGAGGACCAGCCCACTGTTATTTATGCCCTGATGTGTCAAAAGTAAAACTGAAAGAGAGTGGACACTACATTCCATATGGCTTCACACATTAATGATTCTGGGGAATAAAACTACACAAGCATGATCACATTTATAACTGTACTGACAAATGAAAATTCTTTAAAATATCACAATACTCTATAAAGTCTGTATGGTTACCTTACCAAATACATTAAACAAACATTTTCTTTCATTGACAACAATACAGAAACCTCCACAAAAATAAAACGAAGAGAAATATTTCGAAGCATGTAAGTTTACAACACTATACAGAATATTATATATTACATATTATATATTATGTAATGTATCAATTACACAAGATCAACTCTTACATTAAAGTGTTACTCAGTCTAACAGCTACTGTTGTCAGAGGACATTTACTTTAAACTGTTGGACAAACTCACCTGCGGCCATCACCACGATAATGACCACCGGGAACCCCGAAAAACCCACGAAACAGATCAAAAACGCTCATTTAAGGACGCAGTATGTAATGATCCTTCACAAACGCCACCATAACAAACACAGTTGCATCAGAGCTCCAGCACAGGAAGGACAGTGAGGAAACCTACGAGATCTTTCCAGACGCTTCCGAAAAAACCCTTTCAAAATAAAAGTCCGTCGCAATTGCAATCATGATTGCAATAAAATTACAAGACGTGGAATACAATTTTTAACTAGCATTTTAAATATAGACAGTTTTATCATCATGAAAATTTTACGATGAATTTACGTGAAGGGTTTACATTAGGTGCTGTAAATATAATTTAATAGTGGTATCTTTAAAAAAGATAAGGTTTTAATAACTAACGTTAAAATAGAGAGTTTGCACTTACAGGTGCGTTCATGCCGTATCGTAATTACCGTAATTATGAGATACCGACTTGTAAAAACCGTTCACGTCCTCGTGGAACTCGTAATTATAACTTGTAAACTGGGAGCTTTCTGAGAGCTACGACTTGTAACCACCTCAGATTCGTTAGGCGCTATGTTTAGGAATTGATCGTGCGATAGTTCCATGTCCGAGTCCAAGGGTGTAAACAGCTCCCGGTAGAACACGTGTTGTCATCTCAAAATTATAGTAATTACCATAGTATATATATCTATGGTAATTACGATATGTCGTGAATAAGTCACGATTTGGTTAGTTACCCGGATGCGCTGCCATATTGCAGACACTCGGATGTAAACAACAGCATTGATTGTGTAGTTTATGTACTGCTGAAAATAATGTTCTGCTAATTTGTACGGTCAAAACCACGAAAAAGACGCGTGGAAGCTGCTAAATTATATACAGAAGGACTTAGTAAACAGGAAAGGGTGCAATATTTTGACAAAATAAAGTTAATAGGTGATAAAGATACGTATAAGCAGTATTAAGACATTAGCACAATATTTCACTTCCCTGTCCAGAAATAAGAACAAACACGAATGTGGTCAAAGTTATTGCCCTGGAAATCCTGGTTCAGTTTGGCCAATCACAAACACCTTCTGTTCCTCAGTTTTTTTGCACTTTTCTCCTTGATTTGTTAAAACTTTTGGCAGTCCAAATGTTTTTCCCAGTCCAACCGATTGGTACAGCCTAAAACGTGACAATAATTGACCATTTTCAGCAGCAATAATCAGTAAAATATGCGAGTTCCGTTCGGTTCAGCACCACCAATATGGCCGATTGATGAACTGTCGTGAAAACCTTGCTTGCTTACAAACCTTGAATTTCCATGAATTTCAATTTCCATTTCCATTGTGTTTCATTACTCCTATATGAAGCAAAACAGCTTGATTGCAAAGTCTGGCAAACACAGCATTTATCAGCCATTCATGGATGACCTTCTAAATGTGTTGCAAGACATTGAATTCAAACCCCCAATTAACACTTTTGCAAAATATCAGTTTTATGTAAAACAATAATTTGACACCTCAAGATTCATGTTGAAAAGGCTTTTCTAAAATAATCAAGTTATCCATAAATTTTGCATTTTAAAGTTATTTGTCAACTGGTCATCTCATGTTTGAAAATTTACCTACTTTCAATTACTGTTTGCAAAGCAACATTGAAAAGGCCTAAAACTAAAAGACAAAGAAGCAGACTTCAGTTAAAAGGCACACAAACATTGTTTTCTTAAAAAAGACATTCACATCCAAAAATGATGAAAATGTCTTTTTCTTGTTTATTTACTTAATATTTATATATATTTTTTTACAAAATAAAAAACATTATGAAACAAAAAATGCTAACAAGTCTGTGTGTAAGGATTCGAGAGGGGAGAAAAGAAGCCATCAAACAAACATAGACTACAGTACTTGTGTTTTTATATATATATGTACAAGACAAGTTTATCCATTTAAATCTTTTTAAAACGCACAGTACAAAAAGAAAGTCACTGACAAAAGAAAAAAAAAAAGAAAAAAAAAAGAAAAAAAAAAAACCCATAGTACAGTTCTGTCCATCAGCACTTTCCTAATAATCATATTACTAAAAGAATATATTTGGGGACAGAAGGTGGCGCATTTCAGGGGGAGAATGACTGCAGGTATGACAGAAGGACAAAGGCTGTGGGAAAAACAAAAAACAGGGTGGCCGAAAAAAAAGTGACCTCATAATCCCATCACAAAGGAAAAACTTCAAACTTATGGCACAACGCAGAGGTCAAAAGCCGTGCCTTAACATAATCCAGTCTCCCTGCTATAGGAAGGGTGGTTAATGAAGAAAAAAAAAAAAAAATCAGTATGCAGAAAATAATAGTCTAAGTATAAGGTGACCAGTGCACTTCTCACATCTGGAGAGTACAATAAGGCTCCAATTAAGAAATTAAAAGGAATACACATTGAAGCCTATTCTAGAAGTACAACATTCATATACTGGCCACCCTGACGATGCAATTCGTTCATTCACTCACACACACACACAAAATAAACCCAAACGCAAACACACACACATGCACATACACGCAGTACAGATCCAAAGCCTGTGAACTCACCTATACATTTTTTTTTTTTCATATATCTATTTATATTTGGTAAAAAATAAACTTCACAACTGCACTAGCCGATTTAGAGTGATATCATCTTTTCCCAAAATAAAATTTGGTAAAAACTCATTGCAAGGGGAGAAACAGAGGAGGTGCATGTACATTTGGATTGCAGGTGCTGGTCAAGCAAAAAGCAGAAAGAAGGGAAAAACTGTAAGAAAGAAAAAAAACCAAACTGCCCTCTCTCCCTATAACAAACCTCTCTTTTTCATTTTATCCATCAGTAAAAAGAAAAAGAAGAGGGGAAAAACTAAACATTTGTCCTTTTAGAAAAGATCTATGTTACATATGCCAGAAAAGAAAAAGAAAGGGGTTTGGGGCTTATGTCTTATTATCAAACACAATACAAACTCCAAATACTCAATACTCCGATCATAAAGGCCTAACTATCCATATATTTGCGAGATCACGCTCCCCGTTAAGACTTCTCCCCCCGTGCCCCTTCTTCATGCGGCGCTTTACAGTGCTATATCTCTCTTAGGACAGCGCCACCAGTGGAATGGGGTTGGTACTGCAGGGTGACCGTGCAGAGAGAGGAGAGGGAGCGCCGTGGAGGACAGAGAAAAGGGGGAGATATCTGGGAGAAAGGAAAGGTTCCACTAATCCAGCCTTTGGAACACCAGACGGGGCAGTGCAGGGTATTTTAGTTGCCTCCCCAGTTGTAGCTGTTGTATCCCGACTTGTTGATCTGTGACTTCTGCTGAATGGAGGCGTTCTGACTGCGCTGTCCAGAGCCACTCTAAGAGAGGAAACAGTTCAAATGTGAATAAACTACAAATATTGCATATTTACTATACATTA
>JAHKKF010375653.1:0-10362 GCA_019740295.1 Labeo calbasu | reverse complement strand
GAGTTGAATTACTGAAATAAATGAACTTTTCCACAACATTCTAATTTACTGAGATGCACCTGTATATTATATTATATTAAATTATATTATATTATAAAATTTTAGCTTTAATTTGCATATTTCTTTGTCAAGGTAAATGGGTAGTAAAATAGTAAAAACTGGCATTGGCTATACGTTGCCAAAGTAAGTTCTTATACCCACGAATGACACGAATTGCACCGTTTTCATAGAAGGACCCCCATGGTTTTCTCCTGTCCTGATTACCTGGTTTCACACTCCCTAATGGACCTGAGAGATTTTTACTCTTAATACGTAAGGTGTGCCAAGCAACCATTAGCAGCGGGAACACGCAAACCGTCTGGCCTTTTCAAAGAACCCGTTTCTTTTTCCGGTCCTCCGTTCAACAGTCTGCAGGTCTCGTTCTTTTGCATGTAATTCAAACTAGCCTTTTGCCGTTCTCCACCCCTCCTCCTGAGGCAGAAAGCCGCTGAGTGGAAATGTCAGATAATTGATTTACGGTCATCATGTTTTTTGCTAAACACAATATCGTCTCCCAGGATGAAGGAGGAGAGACTGAGGGGGGAGAAAAAACAGCCTTTTTTCTCCTCACTCGAAGCCCCATGGGCGTCAGTGAGCAAAATCTCCATTTGAGCTTCGCTTGAGTTATGGAAGCGTTTTGTGCTGATCAGGTTGTTTTTTGTTGTGTTTTGGGTGGCGGGGAGGAGGGAGGTATAATGTTAATCAGCCCCAAAGCTGGATTTGCAAGAATTTCTAAACCAGGCTGCAAATTCAATATGCTGGCAGGTTGTGTAAATTACTACGAGGAGCAGGATTTATTAGTTATTTATTTATTCATGATGTCCTCTTAAAATGGCTGAGAGGATAAAAGTAAGTCTGGTGCATGCTTCGCGTTTAAACTTCCATTGCGAGGCACGGCCGGCGTACCATATTTATGTCCTTGAGATGCTTTTGGAATATCTCTGCCCGTATCTGGGAAGTTTGGCCTCCTCATCACATTTTAAATGAGTCCATGAGTACAGTGCTTACATAATCAAGAAGTTTGGAAATAACAAATTTAAGGGGCCGTTCACACAGGATGTGGTTTTGCGTTTGAATCAACGCGATGCAGCAGCGTGAGACTAACCACAGGGGTCTTGATGTGTTTCCAAAAGTTAATTTATATTTAACCTGATAAGACGTCTCAAATATGCTGCGAGATGCGGTAAAAACAGGCAAAACTTGGAACAAAATATAAAAAATAAAAATGACCACACCAAAACAACCATGACAAATGAACTTGATATATTATAGAGACAAACTATGATACAAGTAGATATTGAGAAATATAATTCAGTGATTATATTTATATTCAGATATTTTAAATAATTGAATAAATTATTACATTTAATTAATGTACAGATTTACAAGGTATAGCAAAGATTTTGGGGGGAAAAATGTTGGGACACATCAAAACACAAAAATTATTATTATACTATATGTTGTATGTATTATATGTAAAATAAAATAATAAAAAGAGACAAATTAAATGTAAATTCAAATCAAATTTATATCAAACTACAGTTCCTGGATAGCAGTGTATCAGTGCATACAATTACATAACAGTGCATATATTCATTAAAATGTGCTTCGTTGTCTGAAGTAGCATACAGAAAAAGTAGTAGTATGGTATCGTGAACACATCAAGATGCATAATGGGATAACTGCAGCTTGGATTGTGTGTGGATATGTGCTGTTTGGAGCTCTGGAAGCTGATCTCACACCAATTGGTTGTGACAGAACATGGCTGAGAACGACTGCAGCCCAGGCCAGAGGAGTAAACTAGCCTGGCAGCATCTGAAGATCCTCCTGTCAGTGCGGAAGAAGAGTGGCCTGTTGCCCGCCGCCTGTGCTGCCTAGCAGGGTAAAGCCACGGGCAGCTGCTGCTCAACACGCCATTTCAGCTGCTCCAGTGAGTTTGGCCATATGTGCCATACAACCATAGGCCTTCATACACCCAAACAGTGGACACACACAAGCATGTACACATATCATTGTAAAGACATGAAAAAAATGCATTTTCCTCCCTACATGTGCCTTCTCAATCATCCACAACCTCCCCACAATGAACAACATGTGTCCGGAGTGACAGGTTGAAAAAGGACAATCTGCTCAATCCCCAGTTGTCTTAATCTTCTTTTCTCACACTCTATTTTCCCTCCATGCTACTTTGGTTGCTGTGGGTTGCCTGTGGGGTCTTTCTTTCTGAGTAGAAATTGACTCGGCCTGTGAACATAGTAGAGGAACAGTGACTGGTCACCATGGATATTCAAAGAGTTACACTTCTGACCTTACGTTTGCTGAAAGCTTCCCCGCAAAAAGACTTACCCTTAGGGTTTCTTTCCTCAGGAAGCTTTCTTTTCATTTTTGGCCTTTTTTCACTGTTGGTAACAGGATGACACAAGCTAGGATTCACACTGTTTCGGTTGACATCACCAGTGGGTTATGGGTGGTTGCTGTTATATAAATACACTGACCAAAATGATAAACGCAACACTTTCATTTTTGCCCCCATTTTTCATGAGCTGAACTCAAAGATCTAAGATTTTTTTCTATGTACAGAAAAGGCCTATTTCTCTCAAATATTATTCACAAATCTGTCTAAATCTGTGTTAGTGAGCACTTCTCCTTTGCCAAAATAATCCATCATCGTCCTCATCGGGGTCTCGACCTGACTGCAGTTCGTCGTCGTAACAGACTTGAGTTGGCAAATGCTCACATGCGATGGCGTCTGACACTTCGGAGAGGTGTTCTCTTCACGGATGAATCCCGGTTTTCACTGTACAGGACAGATGGCAGACAGCGTGTATGGCGTTGTGTGGGTGAGCGGTTTGCTGATTTCAACGTTCTGGATTGAGTGGCCCATGGTGGCGGTGGGGTTATGGTATGGGCAGGCGCATGTTATGGACAACGAACACAGGTGCATTTTATTAATGGCATTTTGAATACACAGAGATACCGTGACGAGATCCTGAGGCCCATTGTTGTGCCATTAATCCTCAATTATTACCTCATGTTGTAGCATGATGATGCACAGCCCCATGTTGCAAGGATCTGTACACAGTTCATGGAAGCTGAAAACATCCCAGTTCTTGCATGGCCAGCATACTCACCAGACATGTCACCCATTGAGCATGTTTGGGATGCTCTGGATCAACGTATACGACAGCGTGTTCCAGTTCCTGCCAATATCCAGCAACTTCGCACAGCCATTGAAGAGGAGTGGACGAACTTTCCACAGGCCACAATCAACAACCTAATCAACTCTATGCGAAGGAGATGTGTTTCACTGCGTGAGGCAAATGGTGGTCACACCAGATACTGACTGGTTTTAGCAGCATGTAGTGCTGCTAGATGCTTTCTTTGAAAGGTAGCTTTTAGCTTAGCAAATTGGTCTATAGAGCAGTGGTTTTCAACTTCAGTCCTTGAGGCCCACTGCTCTGCGCATTTTGTATTTCTCCCCCATTTAACACACCTGATTCAGATCATCAGCTTGTTAGGAGAAAGATCCATGAACTGAACTGAGTGTGTCATATACAGAAACATACAAAATGTGCAGAGCAGTGGGCCCCGAGGACTGGATTTGAGAACCAACGCTATAGAGTACTTTGTACAGTTTAGCGACCACTAAAGAGTTACACTGCTAAACATTTACACCACTATTTGACATTCTGATAAAGTTGTAATGTAAAAAAATTTACATATTTATTTATTTAGATATTATGATACTAGAAACTAGATACTAGAACTAGAAATATTGCTGAACAAAGATGATTCTTTCTAGTGCGAATGTGTCAAGTGTCTATTTTCACACATGCTATCAAATAGAGCAGGGGTGCCCCATCTCTGTCCTGGAGGGCCAGTGTCCTGCAGAGTTTAGCTCCAGCTCCAATTAGACACACCTGAACCAGCTAATCAAGCTCTTACTGGCATACTAGAAACTTCCCGGCAGGTGTGTTGAGGCAAGTTGGAGCTAAACTCTGCAGGACACCGGCCCTGTAGGACCGAGTCTTCTTTGAGAGAGTATGCATTCAGCTGTACACATACAATATGAGTTTGTGTCAAAAACAGAGGTAGAGTTTGCACTTTAGGTGTTGCTTAAAATGCGGTAGCGTCACAACATTTTCAAATATTAAAGTTAGGGTTAGAGAAGCTACTTTATTGATTTACTAGGGTAGCACTGTGAAATACTTGAAGAGTTCAGATGCAAAACCAGTGTGAATGCTCCTGACACATATTATACGTCCATCAAATACTTTTACTTCAAACTCGCTAAATTCCAGCCTCAGCCCAATCTGAAGTATCAGTACTTGCATAGAAACCTATACAAAGTGTAAAATGTAAATTTTAAAGAAATATGTCAGATGGATTTAGAGGCTTTTGCATCTGAACTCCTTTGAACTTTATTTACTGATTTATTTATTTAGATTTAGAAATTAGCATTATGTAGAGTTTTTTTTTTCAGTGTAGCTTGTAGTGCTGCTAGCTATACTGTAAAAAGTTTTCACCAATTTCATCTTAAAAACTACGACAAGTCATTTCAACTCACAAGTTAAATCAACTTAAAAGTACAAGTCATTCTAACTAATTTTATTGTAATAAGTTAAAATGACTTGTAGTTTTAAGTTGATTTAACTTAAAATTTTAAGGCAGCTGCTGAACTTACGTTTTTAAGTTGAAACTGATGAAAACTTTTTACAGTGTACTTTCTCTGATAGGTAGCTTTTAGCTTAGTTAATTTGTTTATAGTTTGTACAGTATAGTACTCATTGCACCGACATTTCGCAATCAAATTAATTCATAATGTATAAAATTAATGGGTAACTATAAATATGTAACATTACGCAAGTAAAATGGATCGCTAAATCTATGTCATGTTCAAGTTCATTTTGGTTCAGATGGGTGGGCTACATCCAGGTGGACCTGGTTTCAATCAGATGGGCCATGTCCACTTTATTTTGTAACGCGGAAGTAACGTATTGTCTGAACATCTGAGACTGATTCGTCAGTCGCTATGAGTAAATAACTATCAAGCAGCATAGCAGACAGTTTTTGTACAGCTATAATAACTGGAAGCAGATGACACCGGTAGCCTCGCACTTTCATATTACAAAAGGCCACGGTTGCTCTTACGTTGAAAATAAGGTGGATTGGTCGAGCTGGTAAGGGCTGGTAGACCCTGAGCAATCAAAAACTGGAACGCTGACCTTGTTTTTCCAGCAAGGGTTGTATTTGAAATACAACAAAATATAACAACCTTATAATCAGCAATCACAACTGGAATGTTCCTGTAAGGAGTGTTTATGTGTGCGTATTGTTCTCCTCAAAGCAATCATGTCAAGTACCGAAGGTTTTATTCGGGGCCTCGCAGGCGTTTTTCAAATGAGCTGTCAATGCTGCCTTTCCACCAGACTGAAGCAGCTCGCACAAAAAGGACGGCTGCAAATCGTCAAACAGACCGAGTCTGTGGGCTGGCACTCTTGTTTGCAGATGCTTGCTTGACTTACTCAAGAACCACAGGTCTTTTAAGGTTACTGGAGCGATATTGTATTTGCTTTTCTGCCGGCGTGCGGCTCTCCTTGGGGACTGCTAATAAGCAGAGAAAGCATTTCTACCTCAGCTAGAAAAGAGCATTTTGATGTTAAGTTTTCATCATAGCCTCCAGCTCCGAACGCATGTCACATTTAGCTTGTTTGTGGGTTTTTTAGCTTCTACATCTCTCTCTTCCAGTCGTAAACCGTCTTTCGGCGGTGATCCGGGTGTCAGGTCATTATGAAGTAGCGGTTTCTCTATCCCGAAGATGATGTAGACACAAACACAGGAAAGATGAAGGGGCGAGCGGCTGCGCTCCATTTCTCTTCATCGGAGGACATCTCAATGACGTACGACTAGGGAAAAAGGGATATGGAGGGAGGGGAGAGAGATTGAGGTGAGCTTTGAGACGAGGAATGACAAGGCAGATGACAGGTGAGCAGTGGAGAACAAAACATTCAATTTTTCAATGCCAGTGCGTCCTTATATCTCCGCAGGGCTGGTTGTATCGCCGCACGGAGATGTATTTCTTTGCTACATCTTTGTAAACAATACCTTCCCCCAAGATTACTCCCGAAACTGCGAAAAGCCATGATTCAATGAATTATTAAGCAATTATTGTCTGCTAATGAGGGAATTTAGCGACTAATTGGATGTTTTTCCCTCTATTCTTTGTACAAAATAACTGCAAGGTTAGCAATTATTTCTGCATTGTGTCAGCCATCTCGGAAACCACAGAAAACACAACAGACCGGTCAGGACTCATTACCACCTGGTCTGGGAACGTCACCAAAACGGCAGTAGTTAACCATTTTTCATATAATTTTGCGATAAAGCTCCACCATCCATCATTGTGAAGTCAACCACAATAATTAATCTTTCCGGATAGCTACGTGCATACACGAACTTGTGCGTCATGAAAAGTCTCGCAGCTGTTTTGTCTAGAAGGTGAACACCACGAAAATTTAGTTCTGAGGGTTTACAGGCTGCTCGCATGGATTTGATGCACACTTGAATGTAAACATTTGTTGATACTGTACCTTTAAGACTTCACTATATAAATGACCTCTGTTTCGATTGGCTGATGGAAACTTTTGGAAAAAAAAAAATGAGTGACTCTTGGCCATGCAAAAACTCTAGTGCTAGTGGGGTTTGGGTGGTTGCTATGCAGTTACTTGGGTGTTCTGGGTGGTTGCGATGGTTGCTAAGGTATCACTAAATGGTAACTAAGGTGTTCTGAATGTAAATGGTAACTGGGGTGTTCTAGGCTTTTGCTGAGATGGTTGCTAAGGTGTTGCTAGATGGTTTGTATAGTGTTCTGGGTGGTTGCTAGGGCATTGCTAAGCCATTGCCAAGGTGATAACTAAGGTGTTCTGAAAGTTTGTTTTGCTCTTATGTACAGTAGTTGATAGGGTGATAGGGAGTATTTTTAGATTGTTATGCAGTTGCTAAGGTCATGTGGGTGGTTGTAGTGGTTGCTAGGGTATCACTAAACAGTAACTAAGATGATCTGAATGTTAATATGTTACTATGTGGTTGCTAGGGTGTTTTGGGTGGTTGCTAGGGTATCACTAAATAGAACATCAGGTGTTCTGAATAGTAATGTGTTACTGTGTGGTTGTTATGGTGTTCTGGGTGGTTGTTAGGGTATCGCTAAATGGTAACTAAGGTGTTCTGAATGTTAACATGTTACTATCTGGTTGCTAGGGTGTTTTGGGAGGTTGCAGTGGTTGCTAGGGTATCACTAAATTGTAACTAAGGTGTTCTAAATGTTAATGTGTTACTATGTGGTTGCAGTGAACCACCCCGCTAGAAATTTAATGTTCCCAGAACATCCTCAGAATGTCCCCGCTCCTGTCAAGGATTTCTCAACGTCCACAGAGTGTTCAGAGACGTCATGATGTGGAGTTCTTAAAAGGTTTGGGGGACATTATTTGGAGGAGCTTCATAGTACATTCAGGACATTCTCAGGGCATTTAGGGGACCATATTTTATTTGGAAAATTTACGTTTCCAGAGCGTTCTCAGAACATCCACGCTGGTGTCAAGGACATTGCCTAGTAACGTTTCCAGGACGTTCTAAGACGGTCATGATTTGGAGTTCTTTAATGGTTTGGGGGACATTATTTGCAAGACCTTCACAGAACATTCAGGACATTCTCAGGACACCTGACGTTCCCAGAACATTCTCAGAACGTCCACGCTGATGTCAAGGTGTTCTAAATGTTAATATCTTACTAACTTATTGCTAGGGTGTTCTGGGTGGTTCCAGTGATTGCTAGGGTATCACTAAATGGTAACTAAGTTGTTATGAATTTTAATATGTTACTATGTGGTTGCTAGGGTGTTCTGGGTGACTGATTGGTGACTATGTGGCTGACTATGTGGCTGATCATGTTTTCTGAGTAGTACTTAGTGATTTTTGCTATTTAGGCTTTTTTGCTTAGTGGCTGGTATGGATTTGGTTACTTTAGTTAACACCTCAAATAAAAATATATATAGTGGAGTTGATGTTTGTGAGTGTTACAATATATAGATATGTTGCAGTAAAATGTTTCAATCAAATCAAAATATTGGAGAGAGTTGTTAGCGCAATTAACAACGGAAGGCTCTGGTCACAGAGCTTTTGAGTTGGGTAGAATCTGGAAAAGTTTTCCACTGGCATTTGGCAACCCGGGGTGTTGAAATGCCTATTGGGTAAATTGGCAGTGGGCGGAATTACACAGTCCAAAACAAAAATAGTCATTCAGACACAGAATGCACATTCAAATTAGAATTGATTGGTTGTAGTATTGTTTTTTTTTTTTTTTTTGAAGAAACAAGTATGTGAACTTATACTTTAAACACCTTTAAAGTATATTATTTTCTCATTAATATGACCCTTTTAGGGTCAAAATGTGGTTTATAGCAAGAATAGGTGAGAGGTCACAGCCTTAGGTTGTTTTTAGGACAGGTGGGTCCTCTTCAACCCAGCAGGAGTCTTCCAAACTGCCGTACACGGCGTGAGAGATGTAGCCTTTTATTAAATCTGACAGAATTTATTGCCAAGTCGAGAAGAGTGTGTGTTAACTGCATGGAAAAAGAGGAGGGTGGTGAGAAACAAATAGAAGAGAGAGCGAGAGAAAGAAAGAGAGAATCATCTCCTTCTGACAACACAGCTGGATTGGCTTTGTTCATCCGAAAATGGAGCAGCGAAAAACTGGAGCTGTCTGCCTGCCGCTGACACGAAAGTGAAAACAGAGGCTGTGATTCCACCCGAACAGGAAGGACAAAAAAGATGCCATAAAATGAATGGGGAAAGCGGAAAATAAGAGCGCAAATGAGAAAAAGCCCTTGATGAATCATTTATGTTTTGTTGGATGGTCTCTTTACTCTCCCCGTGACATGGAGGGGGACGGTTATGGATGATTAGCGTTTTATTTTGTACTTTGTACCGCCCCGGGAAGCAGTACAGAGCTGATTGTGAGGTGACGTGCGGTTCATGCGAGGGCAGGTAGGAGCGCAGCTGTGCTATTCAGAGGCCTAAACTGACAGCTGAGGAAAGCAAAGGAAACCAAGGGGGGATTTCCACACAATACAGAATTTGCCCTTTTAGACATATCCAGGACTTGATTTTCCTTTCATAACGCGTTCGCTCTTAGCACAGCAAACTCAAAACAGATCTCAGGTTCACTAGGGCACCAAACCTAAGTAAGCTGCCCACCCAGAAAACACTTTCCGATATCATAGATGCTGGCCCAAACAGAAGCCATTAAAATTATCCTGCCTTATGGTACGTTCATGTTCATAGACTCCAAAAACATACAATTCACAGCTAAAATGAACACTACAGGCAATGAAACATCAACAAATTTTAGTAATTTTCACCAAAATTAAGATTGCGCAGGCAAATTGTCATAATAATACATTTTGCTCCATATGTACGGCTTTTCTAATGTAATAATCTTGCTCGGTAGCGCACCCGGTACAATGTTCCATTTGTGATCTGAAGTGCTCGTTATTGGGGTCGCTTCAACCCGCGGACATCAAAAACAACCCGTGGTAAAAGTGTTAAAGTAGCCCAATTCCACAGGAAAAACACAGACTTGGCAAAACTGCATTGTGATCAGATTCACTTTTTATGTGTTTTGGATAAAACTGAACATGCATTTAGCACCACTCACTGGACATTTTGCTTTGAATTTGTCACAGAACATACAAGACCAAACAGATGTCGCCACAGGCACGTTTTTCCCAATGAGCCATTGAGTTGATTGAATTGCTTGAGGCCAGTAAGTCAATGATTCTTTGACATTAAAAATCAGCAGACAGGGAACAAGTCAATTTTACACTTTCAGGAGCTTTCTAAAAGAAATCTGGCTCTAGCAATATGTCTATCCTATAACATAAAGGAATATTTGCCATTTATATGGCAGAAAATTCCACAGATTCCATTGGGCCTGTTTGGATATCTCATTATAGCCAAAATACAAAGCAGTATAGCATACATCCTGCATGAATAAAGCCCACCTATAATGCTGTGCTGCAAACATATCCAAGATTAAGGCAGATGAAGTCAAAATATGAGTAAAAATGCAGTTAAAATGCACCATTTCAGCTGCCTTGTTAAAGGGGTCATTGGACGCCCATTTTCCACAAGTTGATATGATTCGTTTTAATGAAAATTCTATAATGTACTACCAGCCTGTTTACTTTAGCCACACTTAGCCGTGTTTAACTGCGAAACTTGCTAACTAGCATGTTATTAGGAAAGGTGATTTCAGAGATTCATAAA